>JBBPBX010029876.1:0-13157 GCA_038048925.1 Garcialebias charrua
GCCAGCCGAGAAACATAGTCCCTCCAGCGTGTCCTGGGTCTTCCTCTGGGTCTCCTCCCGGTGGGACATGCCCGGAACACCTCACCAGGGAGGCGTCCAGGAGGCATCCTAACCAGATGCCCGAGCCACCTCAACTGGCTCCTCTCGATGTGGAGAAGCAGCGGCTCTACTCCGAGTCCCTCCCGGATGACTGAGCTTCTCACCCTATCTCTAAGGGAGAGTCCAGACACCCTGCGGAGAAAACTCATTTCAGCCGCTTGTATCCGAGATCTCGTTCTTTCGGTCACAACCCAAAGCTCATGACCATAGATGAGGGTGGGAACGTAGATCGATCGGTAAATTGAGAGCTTTGCCTTTCGACTCAGCTCTCTCTTCACCACGACAGACCGGTACAGCGCCCGCTTCACTGCGGATGCTGCACCTATCCGCCTATCGATCTCACGCTCCAGTTTTCCCTCATTCGTGAACAAGACCCCGAGATACTTAAACTCCTCCACTTGGGGCAGGACCTCATCCCCGACCCGGAGAGGGCATGCTACCCTTTTCCGGCTCAAGACCATGGCCTCGGATTTGGAGGAACTGATCCTCATCCCGGCCGCATCACACTCGGCTGCAAACCGCTCCAGCGAAAGCTGTAGATCACGATCTGATGAAGCCAACAGGACCACATCATCTGCAAAAAACAGAGAAGCGATTCTAAGGCCACCAAAACGGATCCTCTCAACACCTTGGCTGCGCCTAGAAATTCTGTCCATAAAAGTTATGAACAGAATCGGTGACAAAGGGCAACCTTGGCGGAGTCCAACTCTCACTGGAAACGAGCCTGACTTACTGCCGGCAATGCGGACCAAGCTCTGACACCGGTCGTACAGGGACCTAACAGCCCATATCAATGGGCCTGGTACCCCATACTCCCGGAGTACCCCCCACAGAACCCCCCGAGGGACGCGGTCGAATGCCTTTTCCAAGTCCACAAAGCACATGTAAACTGGTTGGGCAAACTCCCACGCACCCTCCAGGACCCTGCTGAGGGTGTAGAGCTGGTCCAGTGTTCCACGACCAGCACGAAAACCACACTGCTCCTCCTGAATCCGAGGTTCGACTATCCGACGGACCCTCCTCTCCAGAACCCCTGAATAGACCTTACCAGGGAGGCTTAAGAGTGTGATCCCCCTATAGTTGGAACACACCCTACGGTCCCCCTTTTTGAATAGGGGAACCACCACCCCAGTCTGCCAATCCAAGGGAACTGCCCCCGATGTCCACGCGATATTGCAGAGTCGCGTAAGCCAACACAACCCCACAACATCCAGAGCCCTAAGGAACTCAGGGCGAATCTCATCCACCCCTGGAGCCCTGCCACCGCGGAGCTTTTTAACCACCTCGGTGACCTCAGCTCCAGAGATTGGAGAGCCCGACCCAAAGTCCCCAGGCTCCGCTTCCTCAGTGGAAGACGTGCCAGTAGGATTGAGGAGGTCTTCGAAGTATTCCGCCCACCGACTCACAACATCCCGAGTTGAGGTCAACAGCACGCCATCCCCACCATAAATGGTGTTGGTCGCGTACCGCTTTCCCCCCCTGAGACGCCGGATGGTGGACCAGAATCGCCTCGAAGCCGTACGGAAGTCATTCTCCATGGCCTCTCCGAACTCCTCCCACGCCCGAGTTTTTGCCTCAGCAACCACCCGAGCCGCATGCCGCTTGGACTGTCGGTACCTATCTGCTGCTTCCGGGGTCCCACAGGCCAAAAAGGCCCAATAGGACTCCTTCTTCAGCCTGACAGCATCCCTCACTGCCGGTGTCCACCACCGGGTTCGAGGGTTGCCACCACGACAGGCACCAACAACCTTGCGGCCACAACTCTGATAAGCTGCCTCGACAATAGAGGCGCGGAACATGGCCCACTCGGACTCAATGTCCCCCGCCTCCCTCGGAACGTGTTCAAAGCTCTCCCGGAGGTGGGAGTTAAAGCTCCGTCTTACGGGAGACTCTGCCAGACGTTCCCAGCAGACCCTCACAATACGTTTGGGTCTGCCAGGTCTGACCGGCATCCTCCCCCACCATCGGAGCCAACTCACCACCAGGTAGTGGTCAGTTGACAGCTCCGCCCCTCTCTTCACCCGAGTGTCCAGGACATGCGGCCGCAGATCAGATGAGACGACAACAAAGTCGATCATCGAACTGCGACCTAGGGTGTCCTGGTGCCAAGAGCACATATGTACACCCTTATGCCTGAACATGGTGTTCGTTATGGACAATCCATGACGAGCACAGAAGTCCAACAACAAAACACCACTCGGGTTCAGATCAGGGGGGCCGTTCCTCCCAACCACACCCCTCCAGGTCTCACTGTCATTGCCCACGTGAGCGTTGAAGTCCCCCAGCAGAACAAGGGAGTCCCCAGGAGGCGCACTCTCCAATACCCCCTCCAAGGACTCCAAAAAGGGTGGGTAATCTGCGCTGCCGTTTGGCGCATAGGCACAAACAACGGTCAGAGCCCGTCCCCCCACACGTAGGCGAAGGGAGGCTACCCTCTCGTTCACCGGGGTGAACCCCAACGTACAGGCACCAAGATGGGGGGCAACAAGTATGCCCACTCCTGCTCGGCGCCTCTCACCAGGGGCAACTCCAGAGTAGAAGAGTGTCCAACCCCTCTCAAGGAAACTGGTTCCAGAGCCAGAGCCATGCGTTGAGGTGAGTCCAACTATTTCTAGCCGGAACCTCTCAACCTCACACACTAGCTCAGGCTCCTTCCCCACCAGAGAGGTGACATTCCATGTCCCAATGGCCAGCTTCTGTAGCCGAGGATCAGACCGCCAGGGTCCCCGCCCTCGGCCACCACCCATCCCACATTGCACCCGACCCCTTTGGCCCCTCCCATAGGTGGTGAGCCCATGGGAAGGGGGACCCACGTCTCCTCTTCGGGCTGTGCCCGGCCGAGCTCCATGGGTGAAAGCCCGGCCACCAGGCGCTCGCCAACGTGCATAAAAATAAATTGCCTGTAAATATCCAAATGCATTTTGTTAAACGGAGAAGCTGTTATAATCTTAAGGGAATAGAAATATTTATTAAACCACAATATAGAATGGTCGATCAACCTCAATTCAAGGAATTGGCTCATGGAATGTCTTGGAGACTGAAATTAAAAATGCAGCAACAATGATTACATTTTTTAAAAATGATTAAAAAAAATGGACTATTGCAAAGATATAAATGAAATACTGTTGTGTATGTTGCTTTGTAGTTCGATATTTTTTGGTGAATTATTTCTTGTATTTTTATTAATTAAAGTTGATTGTTGTTTGATTTGATGGATTGTAAGAGGGGGCAGTTAATATAAGATTTTTTCTTCTTACTGCCACCCTTCATTTTATTTTGTGTTGTATATTTATTTGTTGTATAATGTTGTATTGTTTTGTTTTTTATAAAATGAATGAATAAACTAAACTAAAAAAAAAACAAATTTATGTGCCGTTTTCTGACTCAAAGGGTGCTAGTAAGTTCAACGATGAGTTAAAAAAAAAAGACTATTTTTCCTCTTTATCACTTTACGCTAAAACACCACCAGTTGCTTGTCTTTGGTGGTGGCGATTACCTGTTCTCCAGCAGAGGCCTGATGATGGGTTTGTAGAGCTCAGGAATCTTCCTCTCCAACATCGGCCTCAGGCTCTCTCTCAGGCGGTTGTAGTTCTTCTTTAGCTCCTGCTGGTACTCTTTCTGGTCGAACGTGATCAAGTGCTTGTTCTTCTCAACTGCTTCACCACATCTACATGATAGAGGTCAGAGCAGAGTGGCAGCAGTTACAAAAAAGTGATTTCTTTACAAGAAATAATTTAAAAAAATCACTCCATATCCTTTAGGACACAAAAACCTTAAAGCTGAGCAAAATTTCAATGGTAATTTTGTGCAGCCAACATATTCACAATTGTCTCTCTATCTCCAGGAATAGATAACAGTGTATGTAGCATGATTGTGCACACCAATTTCCAAATTTATGTTTTTTTTTAGACTGTAGGGTATTTCCATGTACTTACTGGATTTTTCCAAATATTATCCATACAATCAATCAATTTTCTTTACCCACTTTTTCTTTTCTGAGTCACATGGAAGCTGGTGCCTTTCTCCAGCATTAACAGGTCTCCAGTCCATCACAGGGACACATAGAGACAAGTGGGACAAATGACCATTCACTCTCACTCACACCAAGGGACAATTTAGTTACCATTTTACCTAAAATGCATGTTTTTGGGAGGAAAATGGGAGTATCTGCAGAAAATTCACATGTGCACAAGGAGAACCTTCTTGCCAACAGAGAACAGCTCTAAACACTGTGTTGCCTTCAAAGTTTCAAAGTAAAACAAATACAATTTCTTATTTCCTTTACAAAAAGAATTGGTCTTTTTATTATTATGCATAAAAGAAAACCTTGAAGGACCCAAGTTGAGTTAGGTAGAGGGCCACTTCTCACAGCACTCTACCACAACACACATAATGACCAACAAAAAGAGCTTTCTGCAGGAAATCAAAGAGAAGGCACTGATTGCAAACACATGTCTGAGTTTATTCCCTAGCTTTTAATGAAGGTAATATAGAAACAACACTGTTGTGTAACCGTATTTCTTAAAATTCACAGGGGAGTAAGCAGAAATGACTGTCACAAAGCAACAACAACAACAACAACAAAAAAACTAACAGACAAAAAACTTTTTTCTAGGAGAATTTACAATACTTGTGTTTTATTTTATTTTAGCAAATCAACAGACTTTTTCAGCAAAAATATGCCCAGTTTGCAACATGATTCACATATATTTTTAGATGACTTTAAAGGTAACCTACAGTACAAGTTAAATTCAGACAGATGAGGGGGGAATAACAGCAAAAACTATAAAACATGAACTCAACAGCTCTGAAATCAGAGCTATTGGTCTCATTTACAACAGAAAGCACAGGTCTCTCTTGTAAATGAGTCCTCGTGGCTCAATGAGACTAACATGTATAAATAAAGGTTGAACGAATGAAAAAATGAAATGTGAAACTCAATCAAGTACAGTGTACCGCTCATTTTTAAATATCTTTGGCTCCAGTTTACAGCTCAAAAATTAGTTCACAAAAAGACTTGTTAAATAATGATGTCTTTGCTTTTATAAACTTATTTTGACCAATTTTCAAGAACTCATTTGGATAATAAAAAATATTTTTTCACATATCACACAAGACCTAATATAAGTGTCATTCTGACCTTTCAGGTTTCAAATTCAAACCTCCAAATCAACGGTATTTACTTTGTACCAAAAAACAATATTTGACCTAAAAAAACGAAAAACAGAACTGCAACATTTAAATCCCAAAGTTCACGGACTACAACGGAAAACCCAGAGAGAGAAAGGTAGAGCAATAAACCTTTCCAAACATTTAACATTTCAAATTTGTACAGTTGTACAATAAAAAAGTGCAACAGAACCACTGATTGATTTTAAGACCCATTAGGCAAAGGGATTAAAACAAGTTTGCTTTTTTATTTATTTAAATAAACTGAAGGAAATTTTCTGATTGCCTTTGGTTAAGAGTTCAAAAAGAAATGCCAATTTCTAAATATACAGAGATTTTTTTCCTTGCTAACAATTTCTTTTTAAAAAACTTATATTTTGTCTTATAATATATAATATATAATAATTTTGTCATATCTGTAATTGGAGTTCAGTTTGTCACCTCTTTTGCTTCACTAAATATGCCCAACTAATCAAAACCATTGTATCACTTCAGTAACTTTTCATGTGATGAAAGATAACGGTTATATTTATAAAGTGCAAGTCAGTTTTAATATCAAAACAACAGCTATAAAACATAAATTGGATTGGTAATTTCAATGTATTTTCTAACAAAACCACAGTTGATGATTGGCATACTTATCATCACACAATGTTGTAGATTTACGGTAAGCTAAAAACAGCAATGACAACAAAAACTGATAATTCAGTAAATAGTTGCTGTCATGCTTGTAGCAATCCAGACAGCTGAAATGTGACATGAGGTTTAGAAAATGGAAACCACCTCTCAGAGAGGCAAGCGACACGTGCCCAGGGGATGAGAATGCACACAACGTCTGCACAAAATCACTGCAGACTTGGGCACAGTGGCACAAGAAGGAAGGTTTGAATCCTGCTCTGAATACCGTATTTTTCGGAGTATAGGTCGCACCTTTTTATCATTTTTCATGGCCTGAGCCCACAAGGTGACAGTCTACTACACGCTGGCAGTCAATTGGACTTCATTGTTACAGATTTTGAGGATCCCTCCTCAAACAAAAGGGGGGTGAACCCACACTTCCTACCACAGGTAGAGGACGGTGTAGAGGTCCAAGGATCACACGCCGAGAACGCTGTGCTGTCCTCTGGGACAGGTAATTCGGCTATCAGCCAAGCTTTCAATGAAACCTTGGTTCAAGAGCATTTGAATGTAGAACTACTCAGAGATGACATAGTTTTTACAGACTCAAAGGGCACCTCTTCATTGATGAAGTGGGAAGACATACATTACAACGACAGAGACACGCCTGCGAAGGCGCCGACAGTTGTGACACACCTGAATTACGCAGAAAGAGGTAGACGTACAGAGATACGTTGGCCTAAACCTGTAAGGTTCCTGTATAAGGTGCCCAATAAACTGCGCGAACAGCTTAAACTAAACAAAGGCATCCTAACTCGTGCCCATGGACGGACGTCCACACCCGTGCGCATGGTCCCTCATGACCACAGGGGGGTGATGTTAGGTCATGCCCATGTCAAGGACAAAGATTTCAATAACCCCGCAAACGACAAAGATCTCGCAAACTCACAGACTTCATGGGAAAATAAGGTCGTCCAAACACAGGATAGTAAATAAACTAAACAGTTTAGACTGTATTTCTGGTGTGTGACACATCGGAATCTGACGACCAGAGTGAGTTTGTTGTAGTGAAACGTTGTTTTTAGTTGCTTAATTGCTACTTTTGTTGTTATTGAGGTTGTTAGTTTTCTGAACACTCCCAGCCAAAAGAGGTTTTGATTAATGTTAGTTGAAGACTTAAATGGATTTAACGCCAACATGCTGTTCATTTTGTTAAAGGTCTCAATCTTTGAAGAGTCATTGTAGATTAATACTACTTAAGGTACTATAATCTACACTGATCTCCCAATCATTTAGGTAGGACCGATTCGATCGTTTCTATTCTAGATCTATTCATTTTGATGAGTCTCGCCATAGACTTCAAAATTTATAGGGAATACCAAATCTTGCGTCGTTCGTCTAAAAGACAACAGACATTTAGACCAAACTAGATTTCATTTTTTTATTTTAGTTTAACCTAAACTAAATAATGAATGGAGGAATAGTTTGAAAGAAGAGGCCTTCGTTACAGAAGCCCTCCACATTTCTATAGGTATAGATCCCTATATCTGATTTTTACAGCATTGATCCACCCCTTAATTGGTAATTGTAGCTGATCTAATCCATGATAGCTTACATACCAGGTGCATATAGGTAAGGCTTAATGTAGAATCCCTATCATAAGCCCACCTAAAACCACATACAGTATTTTCTGGTGTATAGGTTGCACCTGAGTATAGGTCGCACTATCCAATTATTGCCAAAGAATTGGGAAAAATCCATATATAGGTCGCACCTGAGTATAGGTCGCACCTACGTCAAAATGTGGACCGTGTTTAGCTCTGCTGCAAATGTATCTTCCACAGGAGCGCACAGCAAGGCTTTTAAGAAGATTAACACTTAAAAACAATTAATTGTTTGATAAAAAATTATAGCAAATATGTGTCTGAGCTGAACTTTTCTTTAATAAATGAATAATTTTAGCAGGATAAACACCTAAAATTATATATTTGTTAGCTGACATTATTGTAGCACTTTGGGATTTTAATTAATGAAAAGTGCATTATAAATTGAATTCATTATTATTATTATTATTATTATAAGAGTGTGTCTCAGTTTAATTTTTGTTAATACATGATTACAAATCAGCTTATTTTATTTTAAAAAAAAAACATATATAGGTCGCACCTGAGTATAGGTCGCAGGCCATGAAAAAATGATAAAAAGGTGCGACCTATACACCGGAAAATACGGTAATTGCATGACACATTGAACCAGGGTGGCACCGACTGGAAGCCATCCAGCCTGCAACCTTCGATGTGGGGACCTGCTGATCCAACGTTGGTCTTCAACCTTCATCCAAGGGCCGCCTCCTCTGCTTCAATCGAGGGATCCCCTCTACATGCTGATTAAATTCCATTCTTGCTGATGAAATCAATAACCCCCATCGTTGTGGATTTACCGTTGTGGATTATAAGACTTTGTTTTCCAAGGGATCACAGACTCAGTTTTCCATGGGTTAACAGACTATGTTTTCCAAAGGATTGAAAGCTTACCGCAATGGGATTACCTACGAACAGTATGGAATTTCCAAAAACATTATGGGAGTATAATTTTGAACTTTTTTTTGACTTTTTTTTTTCCACTTGCTGGATTACATAGAGGTCAGAGACATTCGGTGGTATCCTTTCGTGTTGGAACTCATCTCCAAGGACAGGCGATGATTTCCAAAAAGGGGGACTGTAGGGATATAGCACCCTCATGTCCGTATGGGATGTGGGCCTCTCCACATCTCTCTGAAACTCTCAGTGTTACACCTTCTTGAAGCCCTCAAGGAGACGAGTGGACACTTTTATTTTTTACAATTATTATGAATTAATGGACACTAATTAATCAGATTGAACTTTCTCTTTAATGTGTGTTAATTCAGAATTGATCAACAGTATATTTTTGTCATTTAATGATGATTTTACTAAGCTGGTATATTTTAAATATGCCAAAGTTAAGAGAACATCTCAGAATGATCTTGCTCTAAACTGTCTGCTCTGTGCAGAATAACTGTCTTAAAGTTGACTGAACAATCCGTCGTATTTGTTTTGAAGTGTTTTTGGAGCGAAGGAAAAGTTCCAGACATAATTTGCTTTCTGTCTCCCGTCCTTTCTAAAAACAATGAATCTGTTCTCAAAACAAAGTACATGGCTTGTTCACATGCACCTGCATCTGCTGACGTATGTTCTTTTATTTACTGTCTACCCTACCTGTCACTCAGAGGAACTGACCTTCAAAGTCACTCCTTCTCTAGGGATGGACAGCCAATCAGCAGGAAGTATGTGACTAAGTCACACCCCCTTCTTAAAGGGGCACTTCCTGCATTTTTCCCTTCAGTGCTTTGGGGAGAACTAAGTCAACCTGCTTCTCTCCTCTGGAAAAGCTAGAGACGTTCCGGTCAATGTGTCAAATAGACCCACGTTTCAGCTGGAGTTACAGTAAAGCTTACTGTAACTCACTCACTCATCTTCTGGAAGAATTTGTTTTCTGAAGTTTTATTTTGAAAGTCCAGCCAGTAGCTGGCTCTATTCCTGCCGGGAGAAGCGCGCTTCTTGCTCGTCTGAATCAGCTCACACGCGCGGAGGTCATCTGGGCGTGAACTGGACAACACAGTCCGTTAGTGTCCACAAACTTCAACTCTTATCTCCAAGACGTATCGTCAACAGGTAACGAGGCGTTGATGTGTTCTGAGCGTGTGAGAAGCCCAGCTAAGACCTGTATGGGAAAGTTTGCCACCCTGGTTGTTTTCAAAATAATTAACTTCCGTTAACTTAGCTTTCATTCATCTTCTTCCTCCTATTTTCTTATTTTTCATAAGCTTTAATCTGTCAAGTAATGTGCCAACAGTTTAAGTTCCTGACTGTCTGTTTGTTTTAATTTGAATTCTTGTCAACTTAGTTAGTAAATCAGAGCTAATATCGATACAAATGTTTAATGTAATTTTTGTGATAGTTTCAATAAAAGGTCTATTTCCTGGTAGACCAACATAAGTTGAAGTCTCTCGTGAAATTACATTTCTGGCTAATCACATCACAGATTTATTGATTTATTCTGAAAAAGTTGAGACCCCGTGAATTGGTGGCATGTTTGTGCAGATAAAAGTCTGCTCAGACCTGCGCATCTAAAACTATAGGTAAGTCAGTAAACTGACCTCGTAAGTGTTTGATTACACAAACGCCCTATAGATTTCTTTACAGTGTAAATTTTCATACTTTTATACTACTATGCAAAAACTCAGGACAGTGTTACACTTTTACTATTTTATGCTTATGTTTATTAAATGTTTCAGTGTTTTAGTGTTTAAATGGTTACTGTTGCACCGAGGGACTGAGAGAAACGCAATTTCAATCCTGTGTATGTCCTGTACATATTACAGTTCTGACAATAAAGTTGACTTTGACTTTTGACTTTGATATAATAAGATTATTTAAGGAAGATGATGTCACAGACACTTTAATCCTCAAAGTTAAGTCTCACACAGATGCCGCATCATCTACAAAAAAATTAATCTCTGAAGGTTTATTCTGTGTTTCCACCTGCTGAGGCTGTGTCATGGTAACAAAGAAAAACACATTTAAATTAATAACTTCAGCTGGTGAGCTCAAGGCTTCCTGCTCATCATAAAAATATTTACAAGATTTTTATTGTGTCTTAGTTTTTAATTAAATTTTTATTTTATTTTTGCCTGATCTTGTTGCAGTGGGAATCTCCAGGTGGCGATTCTTTGATCGTATCTTACCTCATTATAAACTCTTTGAAACACAGGCGCAGTTTATTGTGGTGGCGGAAGAGCTTCGGGTCCGCCGGAATCTCATTCAGGAAGACCTGGGCCACCTCCAACGGGCCCTACGACGGGAGTGAACAAGCACAGACACAACGGGCCAGAGTCAGGCAAGAGGAAGAAAGAGAAAGCAAAAGCACTACAGAGGAAGGAAAGAGAGGAAGTGTTTGGAAGTGTGTGAACAAAAGAAGGGATGACAATGCTCCTCATTTAGAAAAGGGAGGAAAGGGTTTGTAAACTGAAAGTCTAACGCGGCTAAGAAACTTGTGTAACTAAAACACGAGGAAGGGATCGAATAAAGGAGGAGGCATGATTAGCATCCTGCATGGCTAACATGACTGCCAACCTGCACACAGCCACCGTTTGGTTGAGTCATTCTATAATTGGAGATACATTTGATGTCCAGAGTCATTATTTTTGGCCTGCTTTGTGGAAATTGTTTTCATTTTTTTGAATCTTAAAAATTTCTTGATCATTTCTATGGATCACAATATGTCACTGTTCATAACATTAATATAATTACATTTAAACATGTTTTATATAGTTTCATTAACATAACTACTTGTTGTCCGAGTTGGTCATGGCTTTTCCTTCCCATTTTTGAAAATGATGAAAAAACAGGTTTTTCAGGTTTTTCATTTTTTGAAAACTATAAAATATTATTTTTCCAGCCTGCTGAAATAGTCATTTATACAACAATATTGCAGTAAATTAATTAAAAAGACATTTTTTTCTCTAAAAAATATGTGTCCGAGAATATTTCGTCAACTCTGTTGCCATAAGGTTCTGTCCCTTTAAATTTTTGGAATGACATTCCACAGCTATAAAAGTTGCATGAAATGACATCACTTCCTTTTGCTGACAAGATCTCAAGCACTCAGAGGTGTTCTCTGAGAAATTATTTCAATATGAAAAGTGTCAACACCAAGAGTTATCGTTTTTTTATGTCAATCTTGTTACTCTAATATCACTAGGAAGACACTACTGATTTTTTTATAAAAAATATTTCTATGTAAACCTTTTTAAACCATAATTTTATTGGTGACGTGCGCTTTTAGCATTTATGCTAGCAAGTGGAGTTTTTAACAAAAACGTTTGAAATTGTCAATTCTGTTACCGTCAAACTCTAGTACCAAGTTACCAAAATTTGAGAAATTATCAGTTTTTTTGGTCATTTCTTGACGTTCCAAATGTATCTCCAATTATAGAATGACCCGGTTGCCATTTACCCAGTACAAAATCTTGTTAGCCTAACTTATATTCATCATAAAACCACAGCACGTTTGCACGATGCTTGCATCACGACAGGCAACGGTTAAACAGCGCTGATTAGCATCATAAACGCATCGGGTCTGGGCCTCGGTTCCTGCGAGCTGCCGACCCACACGCAACAAAAAGCGGCGCTGATTACAGTCAAGAGCTATATGTTTACAAAGCTGCTGAGCATTAGCGTTATGTATACAAGCGTCAACTCGGAGCGAAGGAGCTGTCAGATTAGACGCGGGAAGATAAAGCACGGGACGAGGGGCGAGCAGAGACGTTAAAGCTAGCTCCGTCATTACTCTAACATTCACCATGCTGGCAGAACCTGGAAGCTATCAGATCAAAGAGACCTCCGGTTCAGCACGCCATGCAGCGGAGACATGAAAGGAAGAGGGGACCATGAGCCGGCGCTGTAACTGAATCAGGAGGAGAGCAAAGGAAGGGTTCGGCTTATAGGCTTTGATGTGTGATCCCTGTCTTGTCTCCCACCTGAACACTGTAACCACAATGGAAACGGTAAATGCGACAACGCATTTACAAGTGAATAATCTCGCATACAAGGACAAAACGTGACACAAGGCCAAAGAGTCTTTTTTTTTTAAAGAACATTTGCTTAAATGTAAAAAGGAAATTTGTAGTGCGATAGGAGAAAGCAGACAGTGGCGCGCAAAAAAAGTGCCGTGCTCATTACCTGGTTAACAGTGGCTCCCACAGAGCCTTGCAGCAGCATCTGTAACATCTTAGCATCTGGTTGTTCTCTGTGTGTGGCCACTGCCAGCTCCCGAGTCTTCTTCTGCATGTCCTCTATGGCCACCTCAATAGGAGTGAGATCAAACTAGAAGCAAAAGAAATCCAACATGTATGGAAATCTTAAAAATAAAAAATACTTTTTTTTTTAAATGACCCATGTTTGGAACTGACCTCCTCTTTCTGGATGACGTTGATGCGAGTCTTGACGTAAGGGAAGGCGTGCATGGTGGTGAGGATGGTCTTTCGCTTGTACTGCTCGTTGAGCTCGCCACGAGGCCGTCCGCTTTTGGTGAAGGGTGTGGTGTACATGAAGCGCCGCAGGTTGAAGTTCTTCTCAAAGTTCGTCAGGCGGTCTTTCATCTCATAGTCATCAAAGAAGGGCTCTACAAAAGTGATCTGGATGTACGCCTGGAGAGGAGCCCAAATTTATTCTATTTATTTAAAAGTCACA
>JBBPBX010029876.1:13512-35593 GCA_038048925.1 Garcialebias charrua
TATAATGTAATGATTGTTCCATATTTAAGCTATTGTATTGAAGTTTGGGGAAAGGCATGCAAAACTATTACAAACCTTATTTTCATTTTATGAAAAAAGAGCTATAAGAATTATTAGTAGGAAGTGCTATGGTCACCCAACAAATATTATTTCATCAGATGAAATTATTAAAATTGTATGATTTGGTTGAATATAATATTTACAAGTCATGTATAAAGCTCATAAAAAAATATTACCCCCAAATCAATTAAAATTTGTTAAAAAGAGAGTCAATAGTAACTTAAGGGAATGGAAATGTTTGTAAAACCTCCATTTAGAACTAGTCTGAAGGAGTGCTGCGTTATAATTCAGGGAATAGGATTAGACTTGCCTTAATATTGCCATAAAATTTCTAAAATTATTTATAAGTTTAAAAATATGATTAAACTATAGGAAAGTATGGTGCCATGTGAAGGATTTCACTGTGGAGATGCCAAAGTTGTTGTTTGTTTAAAGTTTTTTTTTTTTTTAAATAAGGGGCAGCTATAATAAGATTTTTTTTTCTTCTTTCTGCACACTTTTCATTCAATGTTTAATTCTATTTTTGATGAATTTGTTTTGTTTCTTTTAAATGAATGAATAAAAATTAAACAAAATCTTGCCAACAGTCAGCAAACTTGAGTGTCTTTTTTTCCCTCTGAACTTCAGCCAAAATAGCAGAGAGTGTTTTATCAAACTGCTTTGGACAATTGTGCATTTCTAACCTCTGGACTAAAAGCATGAATCCATTTCTGGCTGTTCTGTGTACATTAAAAGCAATCAACAGATTCTGCCTCCCATTTCTCTAAAAGCGTGATTGACTATAATTGGCATCGTTTGAGGAATCTTTTTTTGTGATCATCCTCTTTCTTTTGTAGAGGTTCATAAAATATACGATGAAACTGCTTCATCATATTTTTTTTGTCTTTTTTCACAGGAAACCTAACATTTCAAATCTGTCTATGAATTAGTTATGGAAGCAAAGTTTCCATAAATGAACCATAAAACACCAAATCAATTTTGGTCAATGTCTTTTGTTGATATTATTTATTTCTTCATTATGCTTATTGCAGTTAATGGTAAGGAAATGTATGTTATTGTGCAAAAGTCTTAAGTCATTCGTTCAACCTTTATTTAGGCAGGTTAATCCCAATGAGCCTCGAGGACTCATTTACAAGAGAGACCTGGCTACAAACTAGAGAATGATGACAACAGCAACAGTAGATTTTCCTTGGATAATCAACAATAGACAATCATAAGAGAGAAATACAGTTTTCTTCTTTTTTTTCAAGTCATCCATAGTTTCAGTAAAGTTGGTTTCTAAGAGCCATGCCTTTTGTAGTTTAAGGGGTCTTGAGCTTTAACCCTATACTTTACTCATTCTTTAAGCTCACATTGTGCAACATTCATTTATGTTCAGGTGAATAAATTGGACAGAAAACAAGGGGAAAACAGAGAAAATATAAAAAAAAGACACATATCCATCCATACATCCATCCATCCATCCATCCATCCATCCATATATATACAGTAGATATAACTTTAAAGTGATTTAAAACTAGAATACAAGAAAGTCTGGATTTAAAAGGCAGCTAATCGTAAATAAATACTTTAAAGTGATTTAAAACTAGAATACAAGAAAGTCTGGATTTAAAAGGCAGCTAATCGTAAATAAATCTTGAAAGATTTAATAATTTTTGCAGCTCTGTACCTGTGCATAAAGTGACATGATATTACAGATACCTTGTTGGGGTTGAGATGTTTTCTGTCAACTGGTATCGAGTCCTTTATCATCACCAACGTGTCATCTTTAAAACACTGACTGTAGAAGTTCTAAGAGACAGGAAAATTAGAACATTATCTTGTTATGCTTTACACTATAAACACTACCTGTACGTAATACATAAAAATCATATCTACTGATTTTATTGCCGTGTAAGACTATCCATTTCTTAATAAAATGTGAATAAAATATTGAAAGCATAAAAGAGTTGATACACATGTTTGATAAATACCTGATGCTGACATTGAATGGAATTAATTGCCTTTGCAAGCATGTAAATGATTTTTCCAAGCTCCTATAGAACTCACTAAAAACAGATGTATAATTGCTAGTCTGGCTCTCTGTCATTATGTTCATTCAAAGGTTTCTCTGTTATTATCAGATTTCATCAGTTTAAGTGGGCACACTGTCTTTCCTTTTTCTTGCACAAAGCAGCATATGTGGCCTTTCATCTGTGCTACCTCCAGCCTGTGCGATATCTCTGGTAAATGCGTGATCCCAGGTTCCTTGTAAATAAATTCCCGCTCATCCAGGTCGCCAAACTTCGCTCCATAAAAACCCACGCGGAAATAGGTTCCAAACATCCTCTTATGGCCCTGGAGAGAAACAAGATATTATATCGGACTAATTGAATTACTGTGGCACGAGTATAATATTTTTTAGTTACCTTTAATAGGAATTTATAGTATAAATCAAGTTTAGGAAGTCAGGCCAGAAACACAATAGGCTTATAAATAAGAAAAAAAGCCCTTTCTTTTCACTACTATCATTTTGAAGCTTTAAAATGTGTTTATACATACATTCTACCAAGTTCTAAAAGACATACTGAACAAAGATCATTAACCTTTATTTTATTTATTTTTCATTTAATTCTGAACAAAAATAAAGTACTGTAGTTGCCTTTTAATTGTTACCTTTTGAATGATGTTATCAAAGGCTCTATGAAGTTTGTCGTGCGTGGATGCCAGTTTTCGAAAATCTCTGCGAGCCTCTAAGATTGGGACGATGATCTTGTAGACCTCGTTCACGGCCTCATACAGACCACCCTGAGGAGACACACATCACTGCTGGTCAGCTTGAACAAGCTTGATGAAGATCTGTTTGTAAATGTCCTGTTAAAGAAATAGCTCCGTTATTTTGAAACACGGTTCTGAGGAAAGGTTTTTACTATTTAGTCATTCTTGTTGATCAGACGTGGGCAACTTAAGGCCCGAGGGCCAAAAGTGGCCCTTGGACAATCTCCATCAGGCCCCCAATATTCTTAGTTAAAAAATAAATGAACTTAAAAATAAAAAAAAGATTGATTAAAAAAAAATCTAGTTTATCAAAGAGACTTAAGCAAATTAAACGTCTTGTGCAAAACTTAAAAAAAAATTTTTTTAGGTCATTGTGTTTCCAGAACTAGACTGAACCTTAAAGACTTAGAAATACAAATACAGGTAGTCCGCGGGTTACGACTGTCTCGAATTACGACGTTTCGTGGTTACGACGCATCTCACATTTACTATGAAAAGCCTTTTTTCGAGTTACGCAGTTTTATGTCATAAACTGAATGCGGAATACGGCGGATGGACCGATTTTACGTCGTGAACGTAGCGGCGGAGGAATACTGCACTGTATACTGTGAACGCGGTATTACATCTTAAACGGAATGCGGAATGCGGCGGATGGACCGGTTTTACGTCGTAAAGCAGCGAAATATTGTACAGTACTGTACGCGGTGCAGCGGCGGAAAATATTGTACTGTACGCAGTGCAGTGGTGGAGGAATACTGTACTGTACTGTGAACGCGGTTTTACGTCGTAAACGGAATACGGCTGATGGACCGTTTTACGTCGTAAAGCAGCGGTGGAAAATATTGTACTGTACGCAGTGCAGCGGTGGAGGAATACTGTACTGTACTGTGAACGCGGTTTTACGTCGTAAACGGAATACGGCGGATGGACCGAGGACAGCGTCACCAGCATCACAGTAGGCCATTAACTCTTTTTGCCCTTCATTATGGCTCCCAAACGTATGTGTTTTTTAATAATTATGTAGGGTACTGTGTTAGGATAGGTTAAGTGCTTGGTAATACAGTACTGTACATGTATATGGTGCAGTATGTACGTATTTTCCGACTTACGTTGAAAATCGGTTTACGCCGCCGCGTAGGAACGGATCTACGTCGTAAGTCGAAGACTACCTGTATATAACTTTGTTTTGCATATTTCCGCAAACATGTATAACATATTAAGCTTGCGTTTAATATATTGTCACAAAAGCCAGTTTACAGAATGTCTCATATTCTTAAAGGATTCTAGAAAGACACATTTTATAAGCATGCTAACTATGCTACATTAAGAAAAAAGCCTGAAAAAGGTCTTGTAGATTATCTCTAATAAAGGGGAAAAAAAATCCAATTACTTATGCGGCCCTTTTGTTGCTTTAAATGTCTTGATGTGGGATAATATGACTAGCTTTGGAAAAAAATGTTGCCCACCTCTGTTGTTGATAGATGTAGAGCTTATACTGTATGTAACGGGACTGATGACCAAGACCAAAATACATACCCCCTTAAAAACAGCTCTAATGTTGAAAAATGTTATAGCAGGTATGAAAATGTTATTTTATAAACTTTAACATTGTCATAAATTTTGCATTACATGTCTATTGAAATATGAGTGAAGTGGTTGTTTGGTCTTGGCTCTGCTTGGACTCGCTGTCAACTCATCAATTCGATCAGAATTAAATGATTTTTCTTTGAACTGGGATTGTCCAAAGAGCCATCTACAACAGGTAAGATATCATTTGTTCATAACCTTTCCACAGAACCTAAATTTCAAAGAATCTGAACCTTTTCTTTAAACTTTGTTTTAATTTTACCCAGCTAAAACTTTGTTTTTTTACATTAAAGTCCAAAGCTTAATATACAGTGAAGTTATAAACGTCCACCATGTGGCTTCATCATCTTACGTTGCTGAAGAGCTCAGCTGCCTGCTCCAGCAGTCCCACCAGGCCGCTCTCTGTGAAGTAGCGCCCTGAGCACACGCCGTCCTCATCCGGCGACAGGATGTCGTCTGACACAGCCGACTCCTCGAGCACGTTGGGGGAAATGTTCTGAGCAGAAAATCGGTCGGCTAATCAATTAGTTAGTCCACTTAATCAAATAATCAATGGCGTGGCTTAAAAGCACATGTCCTACAGCGGCGAGAGGAACCAATTTGACCGTCGTCCAATCAATGATCTGCTGCCTGCTGCAGGTTGGCGTGTCCTGTACTGAAGCACTACGGAGGGCTCGTCTGTGTGGGAGACGGCTCAATAACGACCTCACCATTTTTCTAACCGCTTGTTTTTTCATTTGAGGAAATTGACTGGTGATTTGTTCTTAAAGGAGCAGCTTTGGTTTACCAACACTTTAATCTTCAAAAGCATCACGTTAGGCAAAGATGTCAGGGGACCATTTTTATAAACTGAAGTTAGTGTATTTATTTCACTATTGGCACACACTGTTAAATCTACAGGCCTTCACTCCATAAGGAGATTTGTAATATAATGGTTTGCAGAATTAATTTTATATATTTTTTTTAACTTGTCTGTACTTTTTCTTAATCCATCCACAAAGTACTTCTGCAAATTTTGTGTTTTGAAGTCATTCTTCTATCAAATTGGCTGACTCGATCAGGAATGGTGTGCTATGGCTTTTAGTATATTTACTATAACGTTCATTATTTTTTAATATTTAACTATAACCATTGAACTACACTGAGATCTCTTCAGTTCCTTCAGAAACATTGTTGTATGAAATGTACTTTTGCGTACTTGTTCAGTTTTGGTTTTCCTATTCTCTTTTTAAGCTTTCTGGTTTTTAGCTCCTAGCTGCTCTATTGTTTATTTTAGCTTTTAGCCATGGTTTTGCTGATTTTAGCTTCTGTTCCATTTGTTTCAAACTTTAACAATTCAATTCATGTTCATAGAAAATGGAGTTTCAGTTTTGATTTTATACACTCTATAAAGGAAAGTTTTACTCCACTGAGCTACAAGGGTTAGCTAACAGGGTTAGCTGTTTGTAATTATGTTTTTCTATTACAGTACACTGGTACTTAGTGTATTTTTAGCTGATGTTTTTCTTAGTTCATATCTTAGATGTTATTACTGTTCTTCGCTTACATTTTTATTGTTGGATGTAACTGGGACCCTGTGTACATAATCTTGTTTCATCACATGCACCACATGCGGTGCAAATGACAATAAAGACTCTCTGACTCTCTACAAGCTCAAACCCATCAAACAAACCCATCTTTTCTCGCTGGTATTTTATACTGTGTGAACTGACTTAGTGTATATATTTTTTACTGTGTTTTCATTTCAATATTGTTCTTATACATTTTTATTATAATTTTGCTGCTGTTAATATCATAATTTTTACCATTAGTGTGTGATACTGTTCTGTAAATTTTTAAACCTCTTATGTTGTGTGTGAAGCACCTTGATAACAGTTCATCTGTTTTAACTATGCTATATAAATAAAATTGACTTGACTTGACAAGCTGCACTTAATATTCTCTGATTGTTTATGTTGTGTATTGCCTCATTTTATTTATTTATTGATTGCATTAGGATGCAGTGTTTCTTAGTGTACCTGGAAGGTGACACTCCCAACTGGAAGGTACTTGTGATCCTCCAACATGCTGAGGTACTCGGCCACCAGGGCGGCAGCATGAACCAGGCACATGGCGGACTCAGCATAACACTTCCTGCCGTTGTGCTTCTCTGCCATGTTCTGCAGCCATGTCAGACGGAGGTCAGGAGACGTCTGGTAGCCCTTTGCTATCCTGGAGGGAAAGGAGGAGGGTTATTTTGTTTCCCCTTTCCTTTTTCCTTTATTTAATGATCTTTAAGTCTAATTAAGATTGAAATTATTCATTAATTAATTAATCATTATTTGATTCCAACATGGCGGCGCGTGCAAACGTTGCGGCTTCTCTCTCTCCCAGCAACACGGTGCTTTCGTCTGTCTTGTCCTGCACGCCGCAATTTGCCGGCACGTCTTCGTCATGTTTACGTGTTCAAGAACGCAAGTATAGCCGTGAATTCCTGCTTGATGTCGGAAAAACCGCTCATTTGGGAATAAACAGCGAACTCCAGGAGAAGCTACATGAGCTTGAGGTGGAGTTACATCAGCTTCGTGACTGCGAGCTGCTCTGGAAGCCAGCCCGGACCTTCCCTCCATCGCGCCCGCCGTGGAAGTACCACAAGCGGCGTGACGCTTCACCGCGCCCGCCATGGAAACGCCACAAGCGGCGTGACAGGAAACAGAAGCGGGGTAAACGCGGAGGGATCAGAGCGAGGCTAGCAGCTAGCCCACACAGGCCGGCGATCCCATCCATGGTTCTGGCTAACGTGCGCTCCTTGGACAACAAATTGGATTATATACGCCTGCTGCGAACGACACAAAAGACTGTGAGAGACTGCTGTGTGTTTGTATTCACGGAAACGTGGCTCAACAACAACGTTCTGGACCATGCTATTCAGCTGGAGCAGCTAACATGCTACAGAGCGGACCGAACCCTCGAGGGAGGTAAGAGATGGGGAGGGGGGCTCTGTGTTTACATCAACAACGCATGGTGTCGTGATGCTGCTGTGGTCTACAAACACTGCTCACCTTTTGTGGAGTTCATGACTATTAAATGCAGACCGTTCTTTTTACCGAGGGAGTTTACAGCTGTTCTGATTGTTGCTGTATATGTCCCCCCAAGCTCCAACAGCAAAGATAGAGGTGAGGCACTGAATGAACTATATCTGCACATCAGTGAGCAACAAACAGCCCACCCTGATGCTTTTCTCATCACGGCTGGTGATTTCAACCATGCAGATTTAAAGAGTGTTCTTCCAAAAACATACAGAAACATAAACTTTGCAACAAGAGGAAACAACACCCTGGACCAGGTTTACACCACCATGAAAAATTCCTACAGAGCCATCCCCCTCCCCCACATTGGTGCTTCTGACCATATCTGTGTTATGCTAAAGCCAGCATACAGGCCACTGGTGAAAGTCACAAAACCAGTCCGCAAGCAGATACGAGTGTGGCCAGAGGGGTCTTCAGAGGCACTCCAGGACTGTTTTGACACCACAGATTGGAGTATGTTCAAAGAAGCTGCTACCACAAACAACACCACATGTCTCCAGGAGTACTCAGACACTGTATGTTCATACATCACCAAGTGCATTGATGATGTAACCAACCTTAAAACCATCACTGTTCGGGCTAACCAGAAGCCATGGCTGACAGCTGAGGTTTACAGACTCCTGAGAGCCAGGAATGCTGCCTTCAAAGCGGGAGATCAGGTGGGCCTGAGGGCAGCCAGAAACAACCTGGACCGGGGCATCAGAAAGGCAAAGAAGCAGTATTCTGGGAAAATAGCTCACCGTTTCAAGGACAGCAGGGATACACGCAGTCTGTGGCAGGGAATACAGACCATCACAAACTACAAACCACCCCCCCAGACCTGTGACAGCTCAGCCTCTGCGCTGAATGAACTGAATGAGTTCTTTGCTCGGTTCGAGGCAAGTAACAGCACACCAGCACATAAACTCCCCCCCTCTCCTGATGGCCAGGTGCTGACGCTGTCCTCAGACAGCGTAAGGCGATCATTCATCAAGATTAACGCCCGGAAGGCCTCTGGTCCTGACAACATACCTGGTCGTGTGCTGAAGGACTGTGCAGGGGAACTCGCAGCGGTCTTCACGGACATCTTTAACATCTCACTGAGCCAGGCCATCGTCCCCACCTGTTTCAAAGCCACCACCATCATCCCTGTCCCAAAGAAGGCAACGCCCGCATGCCTCAATGACTATCGCCCAGTAGCACTCACCCCCATCCTGATGAAGTGCTTTGAACGGCTAGTCATGAAAAGCATCACATCTGTCCTCCCTGACTCCCTGGATCCCTTCCAATTTGCATACCGACCTAATCGCTCAACCGACGATGCCATCTCCTCTGCCCTTCACACAGCTCTCACACATCTGGACACGAAGGACTCCTATGTTAGAATGTTGTTCATCGACTTCAGCTCGGCATTTAACACCATCATCCCCCAACAGCTCATCCATAAACTGGACAGTCTGGGGCTGAACACCTCAATGTGTAACTGGCTGCTAGACTTCCTGACCGGGAGACCACAGACAGTACGGATCGGGAGTAACACATCTAGCACCATCACATTGAACACAGGGGCCCCACAAGGATGTGTGCTGAGCCCCCTTCTATTCACCCTGCTAACACATGACTGCACACCATCGTACAGCTCCAACCACTTCATCAAGTTTGCGGATGACACAACAGTGGTAGGTCTCATCAGCAACAACGATGAGACGGACTACAGGAACGAGGTGAGCCGCCTGGCCTTGTGGTGCGGACACAACAATCTCACTCTCAACGTGGAGAAGACAAAGGAGATTATTGTGGACTTCAGGAAGAGGGATGCCCAACATCCTCCTCTGACCATCAACAGCACCGCAGTGGAGAGAGTGGACAGCACCAAGTTCCTGGGAGTGCACGTCTCAAAGGACCTGTCCTGGAGCAGGAACACTGCAGCACTGGCAAAGAAGGCTCACCAGCGTCTCTACTTTCTCCGCAAGCTGAAAAGGGCTGGAGCTTCAACCCCCATCATGAGCACCTTCTACAGAGGTGCCATAGAAAGTGTCCTGACCAGCTGCATCACTGTGTGGTTTGGTGCATGTACTGCATCCTGCCGCAAGAGCCTCCAGCGCATTGTGAGAGCAGCTGAGAAGATCGTGGGCACCTCCTTGCCCTCACTGCAGGACTTACACAGCAAACGCCTCACTCGGAAAGCCCACCGCATGGCAGGTGATCCCACACACCCACTACACAGCTGCTTCAGACTGCTGCCATCAGGGAGGAGACTGAGGAGTCTCCAGGCTCGAACCAGCAGACTGAGAGACAGCTCTGTTCATCAGGCAGTCAGAATGCTAAACACTCTGCCTGCTCTGCCTCCCCTCCCATTTGAACTGCCTTAACACTAAAACTTTCTCACATATTATCACTCAACACAAAGTTTTTAACACTAGACTCTGTGTCACCAAACGGGTTTTCACTAAACTCTCGGTCATGTGCTCATACAGTTTGCACTACTTCTCATACTTGCACTAATGTCTGTATTACATCACTGCCTATAATCATAATACTGTTTACATTCTCTGTTTACATTTATTAATACTGTTTACTTTTATTACTACTGCTTACATGTAATTACTACTGTTTACATTTATTTACACTACTCTAATATCTACACCACTGCTGGTACATATACAGTGTGCTCTGAACGGTCTTATTTAGGGATGCCCAATGTGCCTTACTGCATATGCCACTTTTTGCCTCTACAACAACATCAACTACTACCTCATACATATACTGTGTACATTGACTCATACGCTGCTTTGCCACTTTGCAAATGTCAATGCTAGAAACCTTTAGTTTATTTTAGTTATACTTTTTATACTCTTTTTTTATACCACTATGAAAAAAAACTCAGGACAGTGTTAGTTTTACTATTTTTATGCTTATGTCTATTATTATATGTTTCAGTGTTTCAATGTTTAGATGTTTACTGTTGCACCGAGGGACTGAGAGAAACGCAATTTCGGTCCTGTGTATGTCCTGCACTGTACATATTGCAGATCTGACAATAAAGTTGACTTTGACTTTGACTTTGAAATCTTCCTTGAGAACAACTTGGCTGAGAAAACTGTTAAGAGTGCACAAAAAGGTGCACAAGTAGTTGAAGAGGGAAATGCTTGCAAATGAAAATATAGATATACACACAGTGCATTATACTTATTACATTTACAGAATGATTTTTTTGATGCAAAGCTTTTGAAATAAATCACCCATTCATCCATCAATCCATCTTCGCCAACATAATGATGTTTTTCCACTACATTAGGGCTTAGTGTATTACTAGTTGATGTTTCTCTTAGTTAATTCTAGATGTTATTACTGTTTTTCTCTTGCATTTGTTGTTGGATGTAACTGGGACCCCGTGTACATAATCTCGTTTTCATCACATGTACCACATGCGGTGCAAATGACAATAAAGACTCTCTGACTCTGATTCTAAATGCGTACCAGTCTAATGCATTTGAAATGTGAAAAATATAAATAAATGTGAGTTGATAGAGTTGCCGCCTCTCAGCGTGAAGGCTGCCGGATCGAATCCCGGCCAGAGGCCTTTCTGGGCGGAGTTTGCATGTTCCCTCCGTGCATGCGTGGGCTGAATAGTTTTCATTTGATACCATTTCTATCTTAACATGCGATTCTTGACCTGCTATTGTGTATCTGTTCCTACCAAACCCAGCCGGTCAAAGCAGATGAAAAGCTTGTCCCGAGTCTGGTTCTGCTAAAGGTTTCTTCCTCATGAGAGAGTTTTTCCTTTCCACTGTCACCTTCATGCTTGCACAAGAGGAGAGTTCTGTGATGGAGTTAACTTCAAAGCAGTCTGCTCCTCAGAGAAAGTGTTAAATTATTATTTTTATATATGAAAGTTTTTTTTCAGTGCCCTGAGATGACTTCTGTTGTGACTTGGTGTTATATACCGTATTTTTCGGAATATAGGTCGTGGCTTTTTATCATTTTTGCATGCCCTGCGACCAGTGATGGGAATAACGGAATTACAAATAAACGGCGTTATTTTTTTCATTAACGGGTAACCTAAGTAGTTACTATGTCTATCGTTACAACGCCGTTACCGTTACAAACACTAAATGGGGGTACGTTACTTTTGTCTTCCGCTCTGGCTCTCGTAAAGCTGCTTGTTACTTTTTTCCCCTTTGAGGGAGGACGGAGCAGAGGGGAGGGAGGGTGGAGGCAGCAGAGGGGAGGGAGGGTGGAGGCAGCAGAGGGGAGGGAGGGGTGAAACAATAAGGATGATGCTGATTGGCTAAGATAGAGTGTCAGGCAGAGGTCAGCCAATCAGAGGTTCTGTTGTTCAGTTCACACACGCAGCGCTGCAGGGAGCTTCAAAGCTGAAAAGTGAAGTCCTGCAGCAATGGCGAGTCTGGAGGGAAAGTTGGCTTTTTCAAAGTGGAAATACAGACACTACTTTACTCTCCTTGAACTGAAAGGCAAGAACGTACATGTGAAGTGTACATTAATGTCCCGGAGGAGCGAAGTGTTTGTCTACGTCCGTTGTAATCTGATCTGATGATGAAGCATCTCACAACTCACAGGTAATTCAGATTTTCAGTACTGTTTTAAAAGTACTTCATATTGTTAAAATGGTTCTTTTGTTTTTAAAGGTGGAGTCTGCAGTTTCTGTAGAACATCAGCACTTAGAAAAAATTTCAACAAGCAAAGCATTCTGATCCCTCCCCCTCAGAGCCATATATGGCACTGCCCCCTTGTGGTCTGTTAAAATTCAAATTCAAGCTCTGTTTTTATTGGCTGATTCGAATTCAAGCTCGGTTTTTATTGGCTGGTTACAAACTTTGTTTTTATTGGCTGGAAAATGGCGGGTCACTTTTTCTTTTTAGAAATGCTTATTTACCACCTGGAGAAGCAAGGGGACAATATTTTTTTTTTGTTTTTTTCAGAGATTACCTCTCTAACATCAATCTAGTGACAGAGTGAAGAAATATGTTAAAAATATATTGTTAGAAAAGTTACATGTAGCAGCTTTAAGAACATACTTGAAGAACCAGTTGTGTGAGGGTTTGATTTTATTTTACACTACAAAGCACTTATTTTAACTGTTTACTTTTATTTCTAAGAAAACACTTGAACAGTACAGTGTGTACATAGAGCTGAAAACACAATTGTTATATTATTTTGTTAAACTGTATTTTGTAATGAAGAAAAAACTTGAAGTATAGTATGTCAACCAGTCATGTTCTGTTGAGGTGCTGTAAGAATTTCTACTTTAAATTCGTAGATACTGTATATCCAACCAACCAAACAATAGTTACTTTCCCTGGTAACTAATTACTTTTATAGGTGAGTAATTCAGTTACTAACTCAGTTACTTTTTGGGAGAAGTAACTAGTAACTATAATTAATTACTTTTTTAAAGTAACATTCCCAACACTGCCTGCGACCTATATTCAGGTGCGACCTAGTTATGGCTTTTTATAAAATAAGCTGATTTGTAATCATTTATTAACAAAAATTAAACTGAGACACACTCTTACAATAATGTCAGCTAACAAATATATTTTTTAGGTGTTTATCCTGCTAAAATTATTCATTTATTAAAGAAAAGTTCAGCTCAGACACATATTTGCTATAATTTTTATCAAACAAATAATTGTTTTTAAGTGTTAATCTTCTTAAAAGCCTTGCTGTGCGCTCCTGTGGCAGACATTTGCAGCAGAGCTAAACACGGTCCACATTTTGACATAGGTGCGACCTATATTCAGGTGCGACCTGGATGGATTTTTCCAATTCTTTGGCAATAATTGGACAACGCGACCTATATTCAGGTGCGACCTATATTCCAGAAAATACGGTAAATAAACTGAATTGAACTGAATTGAAAAAACTCTGGTTTCCTCCCACAGACCAAAAAGCATGCATGTTAAGCTGATAGGTAACTCTAAATTGTCTCTAGGTGTGAGTGAGAGAGTGAATGGTTGTTTGTCTTGTTTTTCTCTCTGTGTCCCTGTGATGGATTGGAGACCTGCCCAGGGTGTTTCCCCGCCTCTTGCACAGTGACTGCTGGATATAGGTGCCAGTGACCCCCGTGACCCAGTAAAAAGCAGGTCAAGATAATGGATGGATGGACAAATGTGCTGTGCATCAAAAACTAAAAATAAAATACAGCATAGTTCAAGCCCGTGAGCCATGTACGACTTACATACATGTCCGCATATGGGCTGCAAATAAATCTCAAAACCTTATATGTACCAGAGGACGAGTGTAGCAGCAGAATAACAACCAAATGTGCATTAGCAACGTTAGCGTGGAATTACCGTAAATGTTGAGGTAAATGCAAGTAATCAGAGTGAGACACTAACTGGTCAGACAGACACCGACAAGGTGACTAGAACCAAAACCTAAACAGAAAGTTTCACAGTAAATGATCCATGTACACAATCCTGAAGCACACTGAAGAGATGTGCCAAAATCCACACCAGCATGTCTTCTCTCTGTGTCTCAGTTTCCCCTTCGCTGTCCCTCCCAAACACACACACGCACATCCATTTGTGTGCGCACTGTTTAGATTTGCATACACACAAAGCCAGATCAGAGGACTAAACTGCTACCACATGGTTACCATAGTGAGTGCAGCAAACAGAGGCTAAACAGCCTGGACCACAGAGAAATAAAATCCATCAGTGTACATGTACGGTAAGAGAGGAATGACGGGAGGAAAAAAAAAAAAACGGTAAATTGAAACAGAATAAAGGAGGTAGCCTTGGACAGAACAAGTGCTCTTTTGTGTTTTCACCTGTACATGAGGTCCATGAGCATTTCTGGATCTTCCTGGAACTCTCTCATCTTCACTGTATCTGACAAAATACTGTTGAGGTTTCTTAGAAGCTCATCCACCTGAAAACACAAACATTAAAACTTTAATAAATAAAAATGTTTGCCTGTGTGACTGTGTGTGTGTTAGGTCATAACCTGCGAGGACAGCTGCGTGTTTTGCATCTCAGCATCTTCTTCTGCGTAGGCCAAGATGGTGCGCAGGGAGCGCCTTAAATATTCCTCCTGGAAGTCGGACGATTTACCCACCAGGGAGGCCAGAGACATGGTGACCTGCATCTTTATTCTCGAGAAGTTCTGCAAAAAACAGAATGCAAACGAGTAAATGGTTGTTTTATTTATGGATTTTTACAATATATTTATATCTTTCCTTTTGATGTTTTTCTGGCAGCCTGCAGGTAAGAGGTGCTATAAATTCAAAGAACTTAACTTGCAGCAGCTCATTGGCACCTTTCAAAGATGCATACAGTGCACCTGTATTCTTTTATTTATTTATTTATTCATTTATTTATTCATTCATTCATAAGAAACAAAACAAATTCATTAAAAAGAAAAAAAAAACATTGAATGAAAAGGGTGCAGAAAGAAGAAATAAATAATTATACTATCTGCCCCTTATATGTAAAATTACTACAAACAGACAACAAATTAGCATTGAACAATCTCCAAAGAGAAAACAAAAAATATTAGGCATCATTCACACTTTCCTAACAATTTCAACTTAATCATCTTTTTAAACATATAAATTGTTTTAGAGACTTTTATGGTGATATTAAGGCAATTCTATACAGTAATCCTATTCCCTGAATTACAATGCAGCTCCTTCAGACTAGTTCTAAATGAAGGTTTTACAAACATTTCCATTCCTTAAGGTCATAAAGACTCTCTTTTTTAACAAATTTTTATTTCATATTTAGGGGTAATATTTTTATGAGCTTTTTACAAGACTTGTAAAATACTATATTCAACCAAATCATACAATTTTTTTTACAATATTTATTGAGTGATCATAGCACACTTCCTACTAATAATTCTAGCTCTTTTTTGTCAAATAAAAACAGGGGTTGTACAGTAGTTTTACATGCTTTTCCCCAAACTTCAATACAGTAGATTAAATATGGAACAATCATTACATTACATACTACAGTATATACAAAGCTTTATCATTCAAAAACTCTTTTACTTTATACAGTAATGTAAATTATTTTGCTATTTTTATTCTTAAGTAATTTACACGAGATTTCCATGTCAACTTATCAGTAACGACACCCAAAAATGTTTGCGGTAAGATTACGATTCTTGTGTTGAAAAGAAAACTCAAAAATATGTGAATAGGAGTTCAGATCTGAGACATTGTGACAAGTGTCAAACTGAAGTGGATAAATGAGTCCAAGCTTATCAGAAACAATAAGGTTTGGGCCAACTTGTGCGCTTGGAGAGCAAAATGTGAATAAACATGTACAATCCTGGAAAAGAGCTACAGTTCAAGTTGGCAAAACAGGAAGCTGCTGCATGGAACAAAAGCCTAGCTAGTCAAATTAAAAGCAAATTGATTTATTTGTCCAATTATTGAAGACTTTTTTTACGTTTCATCTGAGGCGCTTTCTCAGATCTGAAAAGAAGAAAAAGAAGTCTGGTTGCTTTTGAGTCAACTTGCTAAACTGACCATGTCCTGAATGAGAGTCTGCACCATCGTGTGGAACAAAGCATTGAGGCTTGTGTCATAAGAAGCTGCACAGCAGCAGACAGGTCCGTCTGATGTCAGTGAGCCTGTTCAGATCAGGACCAGACCAAGAAACCACAAAACAAGGTGGTCCAGTCTGATAAATAATCTAACCAGCAGAGCGCATCATTTACCTATGCAGGAAATGGCAAAAGGATGCACTTTAGATGCAGCAAGGGAGACCATTTTTTTTAATCAATAAAGTCTGAAATTAAATAAACCGAGGGAGGACAGTCGAACAGACGAACTGTGGGTAATACATTCCAATCAGGCAGCATTTTGTGACGTTTTTGTCTGTAAGCAAAAAATGAATTGGGTGAAGTTTCACAGCGCTCTTTGAAAAAGACCCATATAAAATAGAATGTATTGAAAAACATCCGCATCAGCTAAAATTTAAATGTACTTGTGATTTTTATTTGCCATCTAAACAAAGAAAATATCAGCAACAAATATGATGTAATTGTTGTTTTCCATCCTTGATTTTGTCTCGTCTTTTCCTACTTCAACACCACCATCACACACACACACACACACACCACACACACACACACACACACACACACACACACACACACACACACACTTTAGTTCTTCTGCAGAAAGAGGACTGTGTAAATGTGCAAGAGAAAATGTGCCCATGTACTTGTGAAGTCCCATCCATCTCCAGCATGACCAGCTAAGCGGGAAATGATCTCCCATTAGCAGAGACATAATCACCCATGGATCATCTCTACGGCCCCATTCTGTTCAACTGAGCATAGAGCCAGGGCCTAACCACCCATCACTGCCCTCTAACAGAGCATGTGCGTGTGTGTGTGTGTGTGTGTGTGTGCAATAAAAACCAGACTGAATGATAGCTAAAGTCAACACTAAACCTTTTTTTTTTGCTTCTCCAGAACGGGATGTGTGCGACTCCTCATAGTGATTTGGTTTTATTGGTGAACACAGATTCTGGTTTTGTTTTATTAAAGCCAAAGTGTGCGTGTGTGTGTTTGTGTGTGGTGGTGGGGGGGTTGTTAATGTTACTTTGTGAGGCCCATTTTTCAACGCATAATTACATTGTGGGGACCAACTGCTGTGGGGACAAAAGCTGGATCCCCATAAGGTTCAAGTGTTGTTGGCGGGTTAGGGGTTAGGTTAAGGACTAAGCTGTGAATTAAGGGTTAGGTACGTACTGGTAATGGTTATGTTTAGGGTAAGGGTCAGGGTTAGGCTACAGAAATGAATGAAAAATGAATGGAAGTCAATGCAAAGTCCTCGTAAAGATAGAAAGACAAATGTGAGTGTGAGAGAGAAAAGAGAGAGAAAGACAGTAGCTGTGTTTCCATCCATTTTCATTTCGATTTTTGAGCTAATTTTTGAAATCTCGCAAATATGTAAATACAAATTAATGCGAAGCAGAAGTGTTTCCATCTACTGGCTTGTAGCGCATCTACCAAGCCACGCACAGCGTCATTACGTCAGACGTCAGCGTCATTACGTCAGACGTCAGCACTGCGCATGTCTACAGTAAACAGGAAGTAGCGGTTGAAAACAGAACCCGGCCACACATCTCGTCAAAATGGAGAGAATATTTCAGGTACGTGTTGCTATCGGGCGAGTTGTATTTATTCTGTCATGCCAACTAGTTTTAGCGATGTTACATGTTGTCCGGAGCGGAAACAGCTGATCAGTCACGTGACGTGAATGTTCGCTTCGGCAGCACGAGTCGGCAAATGTGTTTCCATCTGTCGTTTTGCGCATCTGCTCGGTTTCGAAGATCCCAAAAACCACCTCAAGCGAGCGTATAAACTTTTTGGCGAATTTCAGGAAGTAACTGCGCATTTTGCCATTTCCATTAAGCTTTTCTGCTGCGATACTTCAAAATGCGCACCTAGAAACCTTGATGGAAACACGGCTAGTGAGAGAGACAGCGAGAGAGAGACAGAGACGGAGAGAGAAAGAGAGGGAGAGACAGAGCAAGAGAGAGAGACAGTAGAGAGAGACAGAGTAACCGTGTTTCCATCTATTTTCATTTCGAATTTTGAGCTAATTTTTGAAATCTCGCAAATATGTAAATAAAAATTAATGCGGATCAGAAGTGTTTCCATCAACTGGCTTGAATCGCATCTACCAGGCCACGCACAGCGTCATTACGTCAGACGTCAGCGTCATTACGTCAGACGTCAGCGTCATTACGTCAGACGTCAGCGTCATTACGTCAGACGTCAGCGTTACGCATGTCTACAGTAAACAGGAAGTAGCGGTTGAAAACAGAACCCGACCACACATCTCGTCAAAATGGAGAGAATATTTCAGGTACGTGTTGCTATCGGGCAAGTTGTATTTATTCTGTCATGCCAACTAGTTTTAGCGATGTTACATGTTGTCCGGAGCGGAAACAGCTGATCAGTCACGTGACGTGAATGTTCGCTACGGCAGAACTGAGTCGGCAAATCTGTTTCCATCTGTCGTTTTGCGCATCAGCTCTGTTTCGAAACCCCCAAAAACCACCTCAAGCGAGCGTATCAACTTTTGAGCGAATTAGAGGAAGTTAACTCGAATTTTGCCGTTTCCATTCAGCTTTTCTGATGCGATGCTTCAAAATGTGCATCAAGAAACCTTGATGGAAACACGGCTAGTGAGAGAGGGAGAGAGAGAGAGAGAGAGAGAGAGAGAGAGAGAGAAAGAAACAGAGACAGAGAAAGACAGAAGGACAAAGAGAGAGAGACAGAGCGAGAGAGAGACACACACAGAGAGAGAGGGATGTGGGTGGATAAAGAGATGAAAACAAACAAAAGCAGATAGTAAAGTGTAGCATGAGTCATTCGGCTGCTACGCAAATTCACAACACAGCTCCTTCTGTATACACACTGTAAACAAACACAGACGAGAAATACTCCTTATAAACTGGAGATTCTGTGTGTGTGTGTGTGTGTGTGTGTGTGTGTGTGTGTGTGTGTGTGTGTGCGCACTCCGCAGGACGAGTGTCTGACTTTCATTACAGCAAACAGATTGTAAACACAGGAAATATCGACTGCAACAGAAGTAATCGAACTGGCGCAGAAAATGAAAGAAGATACTTTATCTTATCCCTCTTGCTCCTTTTAGATCTGTCTTTTCTCTGTCTTGTCTTTTTCATTTCCCTCCATCACTGCTTCACTTCTCCTACAAACACTCCTCTATCTCCATCAGGACGTTCTCCTCTCCAGGCCCTGTTTGAAATTCCCCTCTTCTCCCATCCCTTGAGGCACAAATACACGTTTACACTGAAACACACACACACACACACACTCAGGGGTGGCTGTCATTAGTTAAAAAGGGGTACGCACATGGGGAGGCAGACAGACAGTGACATATCTTTCTACTCTCTACTTAGAGACACATCTTTCAGCAGGAACTTTCTGCAGTGCTCTCAAAATAGACATGGAAAAGACGTTAAAGCTGCGCAGGAGAGGACGAGCAGAAAAGACAGAATCAGATCTAACCGAGTCCCAGCTTTAGGGTGTCTTCATGAGAACATGTATTCATGAGTCATTCTGAATGCTTGCGTGCACCTAAATTAAGTTTAATAAGATGTAAATGCAATTTATTTTATAAGCTCAGATATCTGAAAGCAACTTAAAGCTAAACTGAATGAGCTTATCAAAGAGTTACTCTGCACATGCTGCTATGTAGAACGCACAAACAAGGATTTAAAAAAAAAAGTTCATTCTACCTTTACTTATACAGGTTAGTCTCATTGAGATACGAGGACTCATTTAAAAGAGAGACCTGTTTTAAACAAACAACACAGATGAGGTACAAACAACAGTAGACAATCATATAAAAGCATATACTGTAAAATGAAAAGTAAATCCTATCTATTTATCTATCTATCTATCTATCTATCTATCTATCTATCTATCTATCTATCTATCATCTATCTATCATCTATCTATCATCTATCTATCATCTATCTATCATCTATCTATCTATCTATCTATCTATCATCTATCTATCATCTATCTATCATCTATCTATCATCTATCTATCTATCTATCTATCTATCTATCTATCTATCTATCTATCTATCTATCTATCTATCTATCTATCTATCTATCTATCTATCTATCTATCTATCTATCTATCTATCTATCTATCTATCTATCTATCTATCTATCTATCTATCTATCTATCTATCTATCTATCTATCTATCTATCTATCTATCTATCTATCTATCTATCTATCTATCTATCTATCTATCTATCTATCTATCTATCTATCTATCTATCTATCTATCTATCTATCTATCTATCTATCTATCTATCTATCTATCTATCTATCTATCTATCTATCTATCTATCTATCTATCTATCTATCTATCTATCTATCTATCTATCTATCTATCTATCTATCTATCTATCTATCTATCTATCTATCTATCTATCTATCTATCTATCTATCTATCTATCTATCTATCTATCTATCTATCTATCTATCTATCTATCTATCTATCTATCTATCTATCTATCTATCTATCTATCTATCTATCTATCTATCTATCTATCTATCTATCTATCTATCTATCTATCTATCTATCTATCTATCTATCTATCTATCTATCTATCTATCATCTATCTATCTATCTATCTATCTATCTATCTATCTATCTATCATCTATCTATCTATCTATCTATCTATCTATCTATCTATCTATCTATCTATCTATCATCTATCTATCTATCTATCTATCTATCTATCTATCTATCTATCTATCTATCTATCTATCTATCTATCTATCTATCTATCTATCTATCTATCTATCTATCTATCTATCATCTATCTATCTATCATCTATCTATCTATCATCTATCTATCTATCTATCATCTATCTATCTATCATCTATCTATCTATCTATCTATCTATCATCTATCTATCTATCTATCTATCATCTATCTATCATCTATCTATCTATCATCTATCTATCTATCTATCTATCTATCTATCTATCTATCTATCTATCTATCATCTATCTATCTATCTATCTATCTATCTATCATCTATCTATCATATCTATCTATCTATCTATCTATCTATCTATCTATCTATCATCTATCTATCTATCTATCTATCTATCTATCTATCTTTATCTATCTATCTATCTATCTATCTATCTATCTATCTATCTATCTATCTATCTATCTATCTATCTATCTATCTATCTATCTATCTATCTATCTATCTATCTATCTATCTATCTATCTATCATCTATCTATCTATCATCTATCTATCATCTATCTATCATCATCTATCTATCATCTATCTATCATCTATCTATCATCATCTATCTATCTATCATCTATCTATCATCTATCTATCATCATCTATCTATCTATCATCTATCTATCATCATCTATCTATCATCATCTATCTATCATCTATCTATCATCATCTATCTATCTATCATCATCTATCTATCTATCATCATCTATCTATCATCATCTATCTATCATCATCTATCTATCTATCATCATCTATCATCATCTATCTATCTATCATCATCTATCATCTATCTATCATCATCTATCATCTATCTATCATCATCTATCTATCATCATCTATCTATCTATCATCATCTATCTATCTATCATCTATCTATCATCTATCTATCTATCATCTATCTATCATCTATCTATCTATCATCTATCTATCATCTATCTATCATCATCTATCTATCTATCTATCTATCTATCTATCTATCTATCATCAATCTATCATCATCTATCTATCTATCATCAATCTATCATCATCTATCTATCTATCATCTATCTATCATCATCTATCTATCTATCTATCTATCTATCTATCTATCTATCATCATCTATCTATCTATCATCTATCTATCATCATCTATCTATCTATCATCTATCTATCATCTATCTATCATCATCTATCCATCTATCTATCTATCTATCTATCATCATCTATCTATCATCTATCATCATCTATCTATCTATCATCATCTATCTATCTATCATCTATCTATCATCATCTATCTATCTATCATCTATCTATCATCTATCTATCATATCTATCTATCTATCTATCT
>JBBPBX010029877.1:11256-35592 GCA_038048925.1 Garcialebias charrua
CATAAAGATCACAGAAATATTGGGTAAACTGAAAAAGAAGAGAATCCGTGAATTTACTATTCAATCTGAATAAGTAAATTAATTAAGGTAAAAAGGAGGTCAGTATTAAACTGACCCCCCCTTTAACCCCTTACACAGCTTTACATCAGGACTGGAGCATCCTCATCTTCCACCTTGTCATCTCCATCTTCACTCACTGCCCTCTCTGCCTGCCTGGAGGCAATTAGGGCATGGATGAATCAGAACTTTCTTCAATTAAACTGCTCCAAGACTGAGGCCATACTGATTGGCACCCCTCACCAGGTACAAACATCTCCTATAACAAGACTTTCCTTTTCTGGACAAGACATCCCCCTCTCCACCTCTGTTACTAATCTTGGAATAAAAATGGACTCCAATCTTACATTTGAAAATCACATTAAGCATCTGTTTAAAACTTGCTTCTTCCATCTTCGAAACATCTCCAGACTTCGCCCATCCCTAACTTTTTCCGATGCTGAGAAGCTCGTCCATGCTTTTGTCTCCTCCAGGCTCGACTACTGCAACTCCCTGTTTATTGGAATCCCTGGCAAAAACCTTCAGAAACTTCAATATATTCAAAACAGTGCAGCAAGGATCTTGTTGAGAGTTCGTAAATTTGAACATATTACGCCCATTCTCCATAACCTTCATTGGCTTCCTGTCGCCTACAGAATTCAGTACAAAACTGCTCTCATTACACATCAATGCTTACACGGAACTTCACCAGATTATCTGAAGGATATTCTCATTCCATACTCATCCACCCGTTCGCTGCGGTCACAGAACAGCAATCTCCTTCACATTCCGAGAACCAAATTAAGGACCATGGGAGACCGGGCTTTCAGTGTGGCTGCCCCCCGCCTGTGGAACTCTCTTCCTGACTGTCTAAGAGCCCCACAGTCTGTGGTTGACTTTAAGAGCGACTTGAAGACCTTTCTTTTCGACCAAGCATACTCTACCTCCTCATGATTCTACTTTTGATCTTAGCTGATATTGTTATTGATTTTAATTGTTTTATTATTTGTTTTATTGTCATTTAATTCTGTTGCTCCTTGTAGCACTTTGAGATTTTCATTAATGAAAAGTGCGTTATAAATTGAATTCATTATTATTATTATTATTATTGGACTAGCTTTCGCCAGCCCAGCAGTATGCAGGAAAATTTCTCTGTACGCTCAGCGTAGGGAGCAAGCTCACCTCAATCGAGCGATGCGACAACAGAGAAGTCCCACAAAGTTCAGGTTTTAAGCGAGGTGAAGGGCAAAAAGAGAATGATGTATGGGCGTCAGCGGCTTAAGTACCCAGAGGGCGGGGCCTCTGGCGTAAAGGCGTGAATACTATTCCTTCAGGTAATCACGCGGGGGCACAATTCCCATAGCATATGTTGCACCGAGAGACATGACTGAAAGGGAACTATATAACAGATTGAGTTTAACATAAAATAAATAGTGTTTATGTTTAAATATCAGTTAAGTCTTCCATTATGCCCCCTTGTTTAGGACTGGAGCCAATCTCAGCTGCTTTTTGGTGAAGGCAGGGGACACCCAGGACAGGTCTTCAGTCTGTCCCAGAGACACCCAGGACAGATCTCCAGTCCAGACGTCTCAGCTGCATTTTTTGGACCAAACAGGATGGATGAAGATGCAGCTAAACTTGTTTTTGTTGTAAATAAATGTAAATTTACAACAACAAAAAATCTTGAATGCTTAATTGTTGCTGGATAAAAATACACAAATAAAAATTAGTAAAAAAAAAATAAAAGCACTAATTTTGGCACCATCTGCAGCTTCAATAAGATTTCATCAAAAATAAACCTTTAACCATTTTAAGAAAAGCTGAATAAGTCAAAAGGAAGCTGGTCTACATTTTTTCTTTATAAAGATGTCACCATAAAACATTTTTTAGTTTGTAGCCTTAAAACAGAAACAACACTCAAAAGATGCATCACAAAATCTTTATTCTCATAGTTTTATTTAGCTTGTTTTCACTTTAACAGCAGGGTCGTGTTCTCCCTATGTGCGGATCGATCCTGCGATGCTTTCGTTCTACAGGATGGGCAAGAAGAGTTGAACAAAGTGACGTGTAGGGAGATTTGATCACATCATCCAACACCTTAAACAGAAAAACGGGGCTTTGTTATATATATAATACATTTACATACATGTGAATATAGGACTGCCTGATCACATCTGATCTGATCTGTATTATTAAAGACTCCACACAATGATTAATGATTTAGCTTGGTAAATATGATCAATTATTATTGATAATTAGTGATTAGAACTCTCAATCAAGAACTTGAGTCCTCAGTTTGTATAATTTTTTGGCTCTTCTGTGCAAATGTAAAACATTGTCATTTTTGCATCATAGCTGATTGCATCACAGCTGCTTGTGTTATTCATTACTTGCTGTACATTTTGAGAGCTGCTTTAATTGTTCACTCGGAAACAAGATGTGTAAACTGTCTCAATCATCCATCCATCCATCCATCCTTCCGTCCATCCATCCATGGATGGATGGATGGATGGATCATATCTAACCAGCTAAATAAAGGTTTAACTAAAATAACACACAGCCCAAAAAAAGTCCAGGCTCAACAAGGACCAGAACCAGAACCTTGTTGTGAGTACCGTGTGGAGGCTACGATACATGCTAAGCTAACCACCATAGTAAAAACAAAAAAACTCCAACACACAGACAATATTGTTCTAACATTGTTTCACAAATTGATTTAAATAGAATATTTTGTTTACCGGACAAAAGGTGATCGGAGCACGATGTCTTATAGAGCAGATTGCTGCCAGAGACAAAGGAGGGAGCTGCGGTCAGCTCCGTCCTCCGATGGAGATAAATCCTTCACGTTTCCTTATTTTTGGGATTAAGTGAAAACTGCGCTTTGCCCAAACGTCTACCCGGTTGTAACACACTCTAACCCAGCCAGAAAAAATATATAATAACGCGGAAAAAAAAAAAAAAACCACTGCCAGTATACAGAGCTGTAGGGGTGCTCCAGAAGACTCTCTCGACATACGTCACAGACGACGTATGCGGAAGTTCCCGGATTTACCGTGACAACACACGGGGGGGAGTTTAAAATCACATATGGACACCCTTATGAACATGGTGTTTGTTATGACATTCCATGATGAACACAGAAGTCCAATAACAGAACACCACTCGGGTTCAGATCAGGTGGGCCGCTCCTCCCAACCACACCCCTCCAGGTCTCACTGTCATTGCCCACGTGAGCTTTGAAGTCCCCCAGCAGAACAATGGAGTCCCCAGGAGGCACACTCTCCAGTACCTCCACCAAAGATGCCAAAAAGGGTGAGTAATCTGAGCTGATGTTTGGTGCATGAGCACAAACAACAGTCAGAACCTATCTTCCCACATGTAGGCGGAGGGAGGCTACCCTCTAATTCACTGGGGTGAATCCCAACATACAGGCACCAAGATCTCTCCAAGATTCTTGAAAAAACTGTTGCTAGTCAACTTCACTCACACCTGTCCAACAACAACATTTATGAAGAGTTTCAATCTGGTTTTCGCCCCCACCATAGCACCGAAACAGCTCTAGTAAAAATTACTAACGACCTTCTTCTTGCTGCTGACTCTGGTCTTCTGTCCATCCTCATTCTTCTTGATCTAAGTTCTGCCTTCGACACCATCTGTCATTCTATCCTCCTCAACAGACTAACCTCCATTGGCATCTCAGGTACCCCGTTAGACTGGTTCAACTCCTATCTCTCTGACCGCACTCAATTCATTCAGCTTAAATCCTTCCGCTCCCAGTCTTCCCCTGTCTCCACGGGTGTCCCCCAAGGCTCTGTCCTCGGACCCCTCCTCTTCATCATTTACCTCCTTCCTCTAGGTCACATCTTCCGCAAATACGGCGTCCATTTCCACTGTTATGCTGATGACACACAGCTCTACTTGTCATCAAAACCTAACTCCACCCACCCTCCATCCTCACCGACTGTCTCAATGAGCTAAATCACTGGTTTTCTAACAATTTCCTTCAACTAAACAGTAACAAAACAGAAATCATTCTCGTCGGTACCAAAAACTCTATTTCAAAATCAGAACATCTTCTCGTCCCCCTTAACAACTCTCTGCTATCCCCCTCCCCTCAGGTCAAGAGCCTCGGTGTCATCCTCGACACCACTCTCTCCTTCACTTCACACATCAACAATATTACTCGGTCTGCCTATTTCCACCTCCGTAATATTAACCGTCTCCGTCCTTCTCTCACACCCCGCTCCACAGCCATCCTGGTGCACAGTCTTGTGACTTCCCGTATTGACTACTGCAACTCCCTTCTCTACGGCCTCCCCAACAAATCTCTCCACAAGTTACAGATGGTCCAGAACTCAGCTGCCCGTGTCATCACTCAAACCTCCTACTATAACCACATCACTCCTGTCCTGCAGCAGCTCCACTGGCTCCCGGTTAAATCACGCATCATCTTCAAAATTCTACTTCTCACGTTCAAATCTATCCACAACCTTGCCCCTCCTTATCTATCTGACCTCCTACAAATCTCCATCCCATCACGCTCTCTCAGATCCTCCTCTTCACTACATCTCCATGTACCCTCTGCCCGCCTCTCCACCATGGGGAGCAGGGCCTTCACCTGCTCTGCCCCTCACCTCTGGAACGCTCTACCGCCAGACCTTCGAAACACCACCTCCCTTTCTCTGTTCAAGACAGCCCTGAAAACACATCTCTTTAGACTAGCTTATCACTAACTTTACTAAATGTATTTTTATTATTTTGCATTTTATAATCTTTATGTATTTTATATTTCAATTTGTCGCTGATAATGTTTGAACTGTATTGGTTTGTTAAGTGTCCTTGGGTGTCCTGAAAGGCGCTTTTAAATAAAATGATTATTATTATTATTACCAAGATGTGGGGCAGCAAATATGCCCACTCCTGCTCGGTGCCTCTCACCAGGGGCACTCCAGAGTGGAAGAGTGTCCAACCCCTCTCAAGGAAACTGGTTCCAGAGCCAGAGCCATGCGTCGAGATTAGTCGACCTTACACACCAGCTCAGGCTCCTTCCCCACCTGAAAGGTGACATTCCACATCCCAATAGCCAGCTTCTGTAGCCGAGGATCAGACCGCCAGGGTCCCTGCCCTTGTTCACCACCCATCCCACATTTCACCCAACCCCTTTGGTCACTCCCACAGGTTGTGAGTCCATGGGAAGGGGGACCCACGTCTCCTCCTCGGGCTGTGCCTGGCCGGGCTCCATGGGTAAAAGCCTGGCCACCAGGCGCACACGTTAAAATCATTTATAACTGAATTATTTCTGGTTGCTTGTGTTGCACACAGTGTCCATCAAACTTTTCCCTACTGTGGCCAGTCTGAATGTCTGCTGGAAGTCAGATGTCGTTGGAAGATTTTGTTTGTGCTCCTAGAATGCCGAACCTTTGTGGAAGTAGTAGGATGACTGATGGTGAAGAAATATTCCAGAGTCCTTTGACCTGAAACAAACAAACAAATGTACATGCACTGGTACTGAACCCCAGGGTGGCTGACATGAGGTGGGTTGTAGGGGTGGTGGGGCAGAGATGGAGAGGAAATTATTGTGGACATGGTTTGTGGCATTTGGCTTTTTGCTTTCTGTGATGGATTTGGTCCAAGCCCCCGTGACACACAGATGAAGTATGACATCAGTAACAGCTGGAGATGATGTCCAACACACACACGTACACGTACGCATGCATGCACACGTACAAATGTCCAGTGTGCTGTCATCTGATAGTAGTTTTGTATGATGCATCCATCCATTATCATTTACCCACTTCTTCCCTTTTGGGTCACAGGGGTCACTGGTGCCCACATCCAGCAGTCACTGTACGAGAGGCAGGGGACACCCTAGACTGGTCTCAGTCCATCACTGGGACGGACGCATAGAGACAAACGAGACTACAACCATTCCCTCTCTCGCTCACACCTAAGGACAATTTAGAGCTACCATTCAGCCTAACATGCATGTTTTTGATCTGTGGGAGGAAACCAGAGTACCTGGAGAAAACCCACACATGCACGGAGAGAACATGCAAACTCCACCCAGAAAGGACCCCTCAGCCAGAATTCGATCCAGCTACTTTCTAGCTGAGAGGCATCAACTGTACCAGTTGAGCAAATGTGATGCCCATAAACCTGAATTCAGGCTAGAAGTTTCTGCATCTAAATAATGAAGTTTGTTACATCATGTAATAAACATTCATAAACAACTGTTCAGCTCAATGCTAAAATCAATCCAAACATGTTCTTGTTTTTAGTATTTACACCGTTTTTAGAATGTAGCACGTTTTTAATGCCGTTTTACATCACTTTTATTTACTTTTCATTTTATCTGTTTTATATGAATGTTTATTGCTTTTATTTACTTTTCATTTTATATGTATGTTTATTGCTGTGTGTACTTCATTTGTGTTTTTTGTTTGAAACAGGTCTCTTGTAAATGATTCCTCGTGACTCGGTGAGACTAAAAGATTGAATGGATAAACTAGCATTAGCTTGAAAATTTGAAATGCTATGAAGCGTTTAAGTTTGGAGTAGCTTCAGAAGTACACTTTGGTCTTGGTCTTATTTGGACTACCTGTTAGCCTGTCAGGATTAAACTACAGTATTTCTTTGAACTAAAGTAGGAAATACGAGCTATCTACAACAGATATAATGTTGTTTGTAATCTTTCCACTCAGTCCGACTTAAAATAAACTGAACTCTTTTAGGTCTTTTCACCATCAAACATCAATGGTGAGAAGACCCCGCCTCATACAATAAATGTTTTTCAACTTTCTTGCACGGCTTTTTGCTGTATCGCTCCACACAAGTAAAACCAACACTGCGTTTCTTGAATGATTTATTCAAACACGTCACATAGGCCAATGCAATATGAGTGCCTAAAGACATCTCTGTAAGTCGGTCAAAAATGTATTTATACGGCGTTTTGAATGCATGGAAATTTTCGTCACATCTCTCCATCTCTAAAAAAAACCAAACAGAAAAAGACTAGAGAAATTTGTTTTGGTTTACAGAGAATGATGTCAGATTGGCCCAGTCTGGTTTTATACCTATAAAAAGCCCTTATATAAGCTGAGTAGTCAACAAATTTCACAGCAGACAAATGGTACAGCATTCATATATATACAGTATACACACAAGAAGTACATAGCAATTCAAAGCAGCCTATTGCTGCTTATTACAAATGATCATGAAGCAACACAAGACTTTTGTTTCACCCCCGTCTCTGGAAGTGCAAATGCTGTACAAGAAATAATTGAATCTTCCCTGCACTTTCAGCTAACGTGTTGGCAAAGCATTAACAATGCATTATCTTTTAACAATAAATACACGAGTGCATGAATACCATACGATGTAACTCAGAAGATCACAAACTTCGTACTGTACACGTGACATGAAATGGAATTCCAAAGATCATTTACGACCTTCGCTTTTATGTTGTGTGTCGGCTGTTAAATGTGGCTAAAACGATGCACAGCCATGAGTTGAAAATCTGGAAGCACTTTTCATTATCGATGCTTCCGACGAGAGTTCAGTTTTTTTTTCTCCAAAAAACACTTATTAAAAACTGGAGACAGGAGACAAACCGAACCATACATAGTAATCTACATATTGCTAAGGGTCGTGGAGCCCAAGTATGTCTACCAGGTTCGCATTCAGATAACCTTCCGTAGAATACTTGCATATTTTCTAGAGAGGAAGTTCTACAAACAGTCAGTTTTGCTTGGAGATGCGCGAGAGGTGCCACTGTCTGCGACCGGTATTTATCAGGAGAGACTGAGTAAAACGCACTCGAAGCTGACAATCCAAAATGGCCTCCTTCCCACTGTTTTGGATGCTTGGGCGTCAGGTGTACTCAGTTTCTCCTGATTCAAGGCTTTTGGTCCTGTTTAGTGCCACAGAACTGTGGTTTTTGTCTTGTTGCTCGTGTAATACCTCCTCCGTGTTTCGTTTCGTGTGTTTTTGTACACTTGTGCATGTGTTCAAGTATTTTACGCTGTCCACACTACGGAGGCAAAGCTGTGGCTCGTCAGAGGCTTTTTTCTAGTCTAATTAACTCAGCCTTACCAGCTGTTGTTTCAGATTTCGTCCTTGCCTGAAGGTAGTCATGGAAGTCCAGCTTGGATTGAAAACAAAATAATAAAATTAAAAAAAAAAAAAAACAACATCAGTGCTTCTTCACCAAAGGGGAATTAACACTAAAACCTGTTGGTGTATTCATGCACGTCAGCATAGTTTCTTGTGATTGTGGCATCGTGGATGAGGAAATCCAGGAAGTGCAGGAAGATTTTTAAAAATGGCCGATGACTTTGACCACATACACTAGTCAACCAATCAGCCTGCAAAAAGTTGTCAGTTTCTTTCACTTTGCTGGCAGTTTATCCTCAGGCTCCATAAGTCCTGAAGGACTTTTGTTTCCAAAGCTCCTTAATCCCGAAGCCAGCACCGCTGTTGTTGTTTTGAACCGTCAGCATTATTTGTCAGTTCTTAGATCGCACCCTTTGAGGTCAAGAGTCCCGGTCCTGCTGTGAAATTGTTCAGAGCTGTAAATACTCGACTTCTGTTTCCAGCTCTGCAGCCTCAGAATCCTTCATGAAGGCGGCTGCTCGAATACATCAAAGAGATAAAACCCAGGACGAAGGTTTTCATTCGGCACAGACACAACCCGAATGAAAAACAACCGTTGTGATATCTGCTGCATCCATGCAAACAAATCATCTTTTGCACTCATCTCCATCCTCTCTTAACCCCTATCTCCCCTTCTGCTCGGCTCTTTTACCACCGACACACTCATTGGCGGCCACCTCTAGACTCTAGAGGAAGGGCCTGGGTGGACACACAGAAGAACTTATTGCTTTACCGATCCGTATTGCTTGTCTGCTCACTGCATATGTTCAGGTCTTCTAATGCATCAAGAGTGATTAAGAATCGACCCCACAGAATAGTTTGTTTGGGATTTTCACAAGTTTTTCACACAAAGTGACCCACTAAAAGGGCTTGTACCTCGGGGGAATAAACGTCTAAGAACAGGGGCTCCAACATTAAACACCACACAGCTCATGAGAGAGAGAGAGAGCACAGATGTGTTTGATGCATATTCACACCATGCATTTCCCATTGGTGCTTTTGTATTCATGATCCTCCATCCTCAGCTGATCCTTTATTACAAAAGCATGCCAGCAGCCCAGAGCGCCACTCCAGCAGCATGCCTAACAGGTTTTTACATCTTGGAGAGGTGAAGTGGAGAAGCCACTGCAGCAGTACAAGCAAAGCATCATACTGCTAATGTATTCTCCCTGGTTAAAGTTTTACTTCATTGCACATTTTATCTGCTCACACTCATTTGCATCTGCATTAAATTTAGATGAGAACCGGGGCGTTTGGATGACTGGAATTTTAGGTTGCCAATAAAATTGTGTAAATTAATAATTATAAAACCACTTTGACAACTATTTTATATTTAAACAGACGGTTCTGATCTTTTGCAGTGGGATTCTGTGGAACTGTCATCAGCGATAATATCTAACCTGTTGTAGACGGTTCTTTGATTTGTACTAGATAGTTTGAATTTGTGAGTTTGAAGTGGAAACAATCTGTCGCACCACCACCCCAAGGTGGAATTCTGACTAAGAAAGTAAGTGATTCATGACTAGCAACAACCTCCAAATCCAACATGGCTGCCTCAAACATAAATAGTCATAAGTTTTGCAACAATAAACTTTTTTCTTTTTCTTTTATGTACTTCTGTCAGTTTTATGTCAGTAATACACATATTTTACTGACTGCTATTAGTGTTGCTAAATAGCTTAAATGTAGATAAATCTTTTATTCAGTTGAATGCTAATGGTAGTTAGGTGAGCATAGCAATTAGCTAATTTGACTAATTTTTCAGCTCATATCTGGAGTATGGATAAGTTGGCCCTGAAATTAGTCCCAGATATGAGTTCTGCCTTCCAAAGTAAAACTGACAATTTGACTGAATTGACGAGCTAATGGTTAGCCTGAGTCGGGTCAAGACCAAAGTGCATTGCTGTTGTCTAAAAACAACTTTTTAGCACTTGAGATTTTCATTAATGAAAAGTGCGTTATAAATTGAATTCATTATTATTATTATTATTATTAACTTCACTCTGAAAATGTTATAGAAATTCATGTGAAAGTTACTCTAAACCTTAATTCTCCATAACTTTTGCATTTTAAGGTTATACATCAAGATACTCCAACTTTACACTACCATGTTGCCATGTAGTCGCAGATGAGCCGAAAACGTGAACCCAACATGGCATTCTTCTGAGAAAAGCTTACCGGTACTTATGTTTAAAAATAAAATCCACATTGCTTTTAGAGGTGGACAGCAATTTAAAAAAAAATCCAAGATCTAATAAAGGGTACAAAAATGATGAATAAATGCTTTTGTTTTGCTGCATTCATTCATACTCATCTGCTCACCACAGACTCATGTTTGGGCTGCTGTTGATATGCCGTATTGTTTTACATTATTAGCGTTTAGCATATGTCTTAGTGTATATCTTATATCCTTACATACTGTTTATACTTTATATTTTTGCTATTGATGGGTGTAACTGGGACCCAATTTCGTTCCACCTCATGTACATGTGATGTGAATGACAATAAAATTGACTTGAACGTTTGTCATTTTATTAAGTGGCTGTTTTGTTTTTTTCTTTTGGCACCTGATCGTTACACACGGCTAACTGGACTGTAATTTAGCAACGTGACTAACTAGCTGTTCTGTTAAGGTAAAAACTGTTCAGAACTCTTTCCACAGAACCACACTTCAAGACATCGGAACTGTTTTGTAGGGTTGGTATTGTATTCCAACAGGGTATTTTATATGTCCAGATGTAAAGTCTGTTGCAGGGCATCAGGTTGTTTATATTCCACTATTTGTGAATTTAATCATGCTTGTGTCTAAGTGTGACTGAGCACCAGGGAGTAAATCTGGAGCCTGCAGTGCTTTCCTTGACACCATCGTTTATTATAGCGGACTCCCAGTGCACACTTACTCACACTCTAGGAGGACCAGTGAGATTCACATGGTTTAAAACAGCTTGGAGCACTGAGTACCAAACACCTGACAAGCTCTCTGCACCCATTTCTCTTCATGGAAATGACAGACGGAGGGAGGTCGGGCAGTAGAAGAAAGCCTGATTAAAGTACAAGAGGGGGCAAACAGAATGGGAGATGAGAGAGGAAAATGTGATTCTAGTGAGGTGGTGCCATTTGAAGAGGTTCCTGATGTGCTGTAGTATGTGCTTCCCATATGCACTGCAGCAGATCTGGTGTCCTACGATAACAAATGAAGGTGAATTCAATCAGTGAGTCAGACTGGCTGTTGGAAGAAAAGGGATTTGGAAATAATGTTGGGATTATGGAGCAAAAATGAAAACTGCTAGAAAAGTTACCTAAATTATCAAAAGTTACTCTAAAGGACAAATTTAATAAAAGTCAACATTAGCATTTCCCACAATACCAACATCATGGGTCAAGAGAAGGGGTGGGCCACGTTTCAAAGCATCAAAAATGAAAGGTCATGTGTTGAAGTGAAACGTGAGCACTGTGTGGTGTCCTCATCGTCTACAAAATCTCAGCAGTCTGGAAAATGCTTGCTCTGTTTGGACGGAGTGAAAGTTGTATGAAAACTATTTTTGACAGTGATTTTTGTTCTTTTTACCCCAAACAATGTTACGTTTGTAGAAGTTAACAACCTTAGTCATAACAGAATGCATTTCCCTACACATCAGCTGTATGCATTTTCTATAAAACAAACATAGTTGGCAATAAGTAGCTACTGTACTGTATACCTCTTAGAGGGTCAAAAAGGTGTGTTTTGGAGGTGTTGTGATGCTTTTATTTTTAGTTTAGTTTTGCCTGTATAAGCCTGACTTTACTTAGCAAATGGAAGTTTAGGCTTACTTGAATCCTAAGCATAGACTATTTTTTGTTACCCAAAAAGTTGATTTCACAATTAAAAGCTATTGTTTATATATATATATATATATATATATATATATACAAGCCCAAAACCAGAAAAGTTGGCACGTTGTGCAAATCGCAAATAAAAACAGAATACAATGACTTGCAAATCTTTTTCAACCCATATTCAACTGAATAGAATGCAAAGACAATATATTTAATGTTCGAACGGAGAAACTTTATTTTGTTTTGCAAATAACCATTAACTTAGAATTCAATGGCAGCAACACATTGCAAAAAAGTTGGCACAGGGACATATTTACCACTGTGTTACATCGCCTTTCCTTTTAACAACACTCAGTAAACGTTTGGGAACTGAGGAGACCAATTTTTGAAGCTTTTCAGGTGGAATTCTTCCCCATTCTTGCTTGATGTACAGCTTAAGTTGTTCAACAGTCCGGGGTCTCCGTTGTCGTATTTTACGTTTCATAATGCGCCACACATTTTCAATGGGGGACAGGTCTGGACTGCAGGCAGGCCAGGGGAGGACCCGCACTCTTTTGCTACGAAGCCACGCTGTTGTAACACGTGCAGAATGTGGCTTGGCATTGTCTTGCTGAAATAAGCTGGGGCGTCCATGAAAAAGACGTCGCTTGGATGGCAGCATATGTTGCTCCAAAACCTGTATGTACCTTTCAGCATTAATGGTGCCTTCACAGATGTGTAAGTTACCCATGCCTTGGGCACTAATGCACCCCCATACCATCACAGATGCTGGCTTTTGAACTTTGCGCCTATAACAGTCCTGATGGTTCTTTTCCTCTTTGGTCCGTAAGACACGACGTCCACAGTTTCCAAAGACAATTTGAAATGTGGACTCATCAGACCACAGAACACTTTTCCACTTTGCATCAGTCCATCTCAGATGAGCTCGGGCCCAGCAAAGCCGGCGGCGTTTCTGGATCTTGTTGATGAATGGCTTTTGCTTTGCATAGTAGAGCTTTAACTTGCACTTACAGATGTAGCGACGAACTGTAGTTACTGACAGTGGTTTTCTGAAGTATTCCTGAGCCCATGTGGTGATATCTTTTACACACTGATGTCGGTTTTTGATGCAGTACCGCCTGAGGGATCGAAGGTCACGGGCATTCAATGTTGGTTTTCGGCCTTGCCCCTTACGTGTAGTGATTTCTCCAGATTCTCTGAACCTTTTGATGATATTACGGACCGTAGATGGTGAAATTCCTAAATTCCTTGCAATAGCTCGTTGAGAAAAGTTGTTCTTGAACTGTTCGACAATTTGCCCACGCATTTGTTCACAGAGTGGTGACCCTCGCCCCATCCTTCTATGTGGATGACTGAGCATGTCAAGGAAGCTGCTTTTATACCCAATCATGGCACCCACCTGTTCCCAATTTGCATGTTCACCTGTGGGATATTCCAAATAAGTGTTTGATGAGCATTCCTCAAATTTCTCTGTCTTCTTTGTCACTTGTGCCAGCTTTTTTGAAACATGTTGCAGGCATCAAATTCCAAATGAGCTAATAATTGCAAAAAATAACAAAGTTTACCAGTTCGAACGTTAAGTATGTGGTCTTTGCAGTGTGTTCAATTGAATATAGGTTGAAAAAGATTTGCAAGTCATTGTATTCTGTTTTTATTTGCGATTTCCACAACGTGCCAACTTTTCTGGTTTTGGGCTTGTATATATATATATATATAAATACTGTATATATATACATACATTTTTTTCCTTTTTTGAAGACACCAGGGACCAAATTTAAATAGTCCAAGGGCAGCTTCTGGCCTTCACACCACAATTTGACTACTTGTATGTGTTTTTAGGATCACACTAACTCACTTCATGCACTTAGTTTTCATACTTTTATTCAAAACTCTCTAGAGTTATATTTTGATGCTCAGGGTACTCCCTCTTTAGTTACCATGTCCAAAATCTCTACTAATATAAGTGATATCAAAATTAATTAAATTACCATATTTTTCACAGTACAGTATTTCTTGCATAATTTGCATGCCCTGCGACTTATACGCCAAAGAGACGTATTTATGGATCCCCCCCCATATTTATGAACCAAGTTTTGGCTGAGATATGACAGTTTTCATTCATTCTGACTGAAAATATTGAACACTACAATTTTCAGCCGCTAGATGGCAGTCGAGTAGTATGGCATGCTGTTCGATCATGTAATAGGTAAAAGTAGATATTAATGACACAATCGGCTTGCCACAGTCTGCCACCGTCATCTTCATGGAGCAAAAGTCAAATCAGCTTTATTTCATGGTGCTGCTCTGGCAAAATGAAGCTGATTTGACCATTGAAGTGCATTTATTAAGAAAAAGTAAACTGAGACACACCTTTACTATTAAGTCGAGCAAACAAATAATTGTTTTTAGGTGGTTATCTTGTTAAATTTTGAAGAAATGCAGGAGTCGTCCCTCTGCGCATTCCTGTTTCTGCGTATCGGCTTTTGAAATGCAGCTGATTTGACCATCAGAGAGCATTTATTAAGGAAAAGTTAAACTGAGACACACAATTTCGAGCAAACAAATAATTGTTTCTTAGTGTTAATCTTATTAAATTCTTGTTAAAGTTATCCAGTGCACGCCCTAGTGGCCGCCATTTGGCAGCAGATTTTTGGCACAACACCAGCCCATAATTTTCGGGTTGTCAGCGGTGACGCGTAACCAACGCGATGCGTCAGCGGTGACACATAACAGATGCAACGTATTTATGGATTTTTCCACTGTATTCGACAAATTTGGACTGATGTGACTCATAGGGCTGTGCGACGGGTATGGCAGAAAATACGGTAATTAATGCAAATGAATGTAAAAATGCACTGATAATCCTCACACCATACAAACGCCTGCAAAACAAATTAAGCATAAAAATGGCTCTCTTGTCTTTTAAAACACTGAATTTACGATAGTCTTATGGTATAACGTATCCTCACAGCGTTAATCCTGGTATTTTATGACACTGCTTGGTGATAAAAAACATAACACAAGCCCCACAAAGGTCCACAGCAGTGTTTTTTGTGTAGGACAATGCAAAGTGCTGCAGATTTCCACAGCTCATAGATCCAAACCATAAAGTATGTGCAGTTGTAACGTCCTTCATTCAAGTAAGCACATTAACCGTTCTCATCCAGAGAGGGGCTGGTTTAAATCACTGCAATGCACAATGAAAAGCAGCACTAAAGGGTATCCTCTGACTTCAAACAGGACACAAGGGCCAAGCATCAGGATGTGGCATGTGAATTCATCCCACAGTCATTAAATTTACTGTAAATGACAGAAGAACACGGGATCCTGACAAATATTAATAAGCTATAAAATGATCATGCAAGCGGATCTGCAGTAAAAAAAAAAAGAACATCTGTTTCTTAGTCCAGTGGAAATATTATAAAATGAAACAACTGAATTGTTGCAATTATTTCTATTAAAAATGCAAACTATATAAAAAAGGAAACAAACTGATTTAATGCCAAAACATAAAAATGGGGAAATTTCCACTTTTTTTCCCCCTTTGGGATGAAAGCTTCTAATCTAATCTGTTTATTAATCTCAACATGCTGAAGCCCTTGATGTGTTAGCTGTGTAAGGCAGGAATTATGATAGTGTTTTGTTTAAGTGCTAGCTGTAATTCACTTGTAGTGCTGAGGCACTTCATTAGGAGAGAGGAGGGTAAACTGCAGAGCCAGCAGGAGTTGAAAAGCGCATCAAACGGCTGCACTGGAGCTTCCTGGGAAAACACTTTTTTTAATGCATCAATGCTTTCTCTCTCCAACATGCAGAAACCATCCACACTGCTGATATTTAGTGTCTGATTATGAGAGCGGGTCTTAATAAATAAGCAGCTGAAAAGAAGTGGATTTCAGAAGACGTACGTGAGCCTCATTCAAACATCAGACATTCAGCTGACATTTTTCCTGACATATTTTCTGAAGCCAGTTTTTTTTTTTTTGCAGTGATCTTTTTGAACACTCTGACTTTTCGGTCCTATTTTCACAAATTTATGATCCCCCCCTCAGAGCTGAAAACATCCACGGCAGCTCAAGATACGAGCAACGCGTTCTTCCATGTAACAACATTGACTGCCTGTTCCGTTTTCCACTAATCGCCGCTGGCCAAACGTTAAGGTTTTTACCGTGTCTGAGTCTGTTACCACCAAAATATCTCATTATTGACCATTTTAATGAAAGTTGCTCAAAGTTACCACTGAATGCACATCTACAAAAAAACATATACCAGTAAGCTGGTGAAGATTCTCAGTCGTCCAGGACATATACCAGTAATTTAAAATCAACCCAATGAAAAATTGCCGCTAATGGCCTCATAATTCACAAAATAGCAATAATTTTGTCACTTTTTTCATTAATTGTGCTAAAATGTGATCTAATTGTACATGAGATTCATACACTGAGTGAGTGCTACTCATTGAGCAAGATCTTCATCTAAAGCTTTGTCGTTAATTGTTGGTGTAACCCCTGTTTTGTCTGATAGTAAAATATCTCATGAACCAGTGAACTAGTTTTAAGGAAACTCAGAATGGCATTTGCCAACAAAAACAAAAAAAAAGGTAAAACTCCATGAATGCTGCAGAAACTGAGCCAAACTTTGATGTGGGAGTAGCTGAGATTCATCCTCAACACATACTCTGAGTGTGACATTGTTGGATTTTGCATGCAATTTCACATATACTGGTAATTTTGGGGTTTGACTGGAATGACTACAACTACATGCTGTATTTTGGTGTGCAAGGCCTTTAATTTCAGAATGAATGTTTTGAAATAAGTTTGTGTCTTTTAGTCTTAGAAAGAGTGCTGATGTGAGGAGGAGTTGCCTGTAGCCCCTGACATTGTCTGGAATATTCTGTACTATTTGACAAGTGTGTATATCGTGTCGTGTGCATGTATTTGTGTGCATGATTCTGATCCTTCTCATCACATTTGCCTCTGGAATGAGATGAATACTTCCCACACTCCCCTGCCTTCCTCTCAGCCTCGGATTGCCAGGCCGATATCTCACTCTTCTGAGTGCCGGAGGCCAATGGGAGCTGACAACACAATGGTATTATCTCGGCTGACGGGGAAGCCAACGTCTCTGAGAATACATTCCCCCCACCCTCATCAGTTTTTTTTTTTTTCACACAACCTCAACGCCGAGGCTTCATGTGTGATTCGGACATTTGTACCCAGTGGAGCGGTGCTACAGAGCCGAGCAGAGATCCGAGAGGGCGTTGAGAGGAAACAAAGCAGAGCCAGCGCACTGAGGTCACTCAATTATTTAGAAAAGCTGCCAGGTTCAAAGGGTCAGCTGACACCTGCCAGTCCATCTCCTCCATGCCGTATTTGCCCGATCCAGTGGTTTATAAAGATATACAAATATCACACATGTTCATGTTTTCTTTTAGGTGAAATTGATGCAGCTAAAAAAAAAATCCGTATGTGATATTTGCTTGCACAACATCATAGTTGTGGACATCGAGGATATCGGAACATTTCCCTTTAACCCTGTTAGTGTTTTTATTTTGTGTTCGTTATTCACACCGTCACCTCCGTCTTGCTGTTGGTGGCCAGTCCCTTGTGTTTGGGGTGCACGTGTGGCGAGTGGCTGTAGCCCAGCGGCTGTGAGAAGAGCTCGGGCAGCGTCTCGATGCTGAACTGCCTCTTGTTGGAGTAGGCCAGGCGCCGGCTGTTCTGCTGGTGCAGTGGCTGTAGGTGCTGCTGGATGAGGTGGTGCTGCTGCTGCTGCACCCCGATGCTCATGTGAGTGGCCGCCGGGTGCTGGATGTGGCTCTTGCTCGGGTCCCACACTTTGAAGGCTGAGCTGGAAGTGAGCGGGTGGGTGTTGGTCTTGGCGATCTTTGGCTTTGGGATTTGGGAGGCGTTGATGGTGATGGCCAGAGGCGCGTGGATGTCAGGTGGTGGGAGGAAGGGCTTGTCCTTGGGGTGGAAGTTGATTGGCTGGAAAGTGGGCGGAGACTGGCGGTGGGTGTAATCTATCATGGGGTAGCTCTTGTAGTAGTCTCTCACACCTGTGTCTGCATGATAAAATGATAAAAAACAAAATACAGAAAATGGTTAAATTCATCCAACGACAGGACTTCTACTGAATAAACAGTAATAAATAACAGTAATAATAAACAGAATAAGCAGAAAATTGTTATATTTTTTCTTAACAGATAATAAGAAACTTTTTTTGCTTTTCCAGTAATGTAATTAAAGTAAATCTTTACACTTCACGTCACCTTTTTGTTTCGTCTTGCTTTATAATAATAAGTTGCGGTCTATGATGATGAATGCACTTTTTTTTTAACTTAAGTGCAGGATTTATTTGTTTTCACACTTGGATTTTGTACTGCTCTCACAAAATATGGCCCTCATATTTGAGTAAAATTTTGTTCTGGTTCCTCTTATAATAATAATAATAATAATAATGAATTCCATTTATAATGCACTTTTCATTAACAAAAATCTCAAAGTGCTACAAAGTGCAACAAAGCAAAGATCAAAATAAAACAAGTGATAAAATCAAATAAAATCAATAATAATATCGACTAAGATCAAAGATAAAATCATGTGGATGCAGATTAGGCTTGCTTAAAAAATAAATAAAATAAAACAAGTGATAAAATCAAGTAAAATCAATAATGATATCAGCTAAGATCAAAGATAAAATCATGTGGAGGCAGAATAGGCTTGCTTAAAAAGAAAAGTCTTTATGCTGCTTTTAAAGTCAACCAGTGACTGTGGAGCTCTCAGGTCGTCAGGGAGGGAGTTATACCAACTGTTAAACATGATGGTTGAGGGGTGATGATGTGGGCCTGTTTTGCAGCCATAGGACCTGGGCACCTTGCACCTTCCTCACTTTATTTAAAGTAATTTAGATTTCAATGTGAGGCAATGTAACAGACAGCTAGAGCTTGGCTGAAATTAGGTCACACAACCAGGCAACAATCACAAACTCAGCTAAAAACCTACAACAAAATAGTCCTCAAATCTCAATGAATTGAAGTGACTTTGTACAGAAGAGTGGGTCAGAATTCCACCAAACTGACGTGAGAAGCTGATAAAGGTTTAAACATAATACTGGATTTAAAGGAACAACTCTAAGTTTAATTTTAAAAATTATTAAATAAATTCAAGCTTATTCTTATTGAATCTTTAAAAAAAAATCAGAGTTAGTCATGGAGTTCCTCAGGATTCAGTGCTTGGTACAATATTATTTACATTATATATGCTTCTGTTAGGGAAAGGTAGACAGTAGGCAATTAATTTCCATTATGTTGATGATACCAAATTATATTTATCCATAAGGCCTGACCAATTGAACAAGTTATTTAGATTACACACTTCTCATAGAGACACACGACCTGGATGACTTTTAATTTTCTGCTTATAAACTAAAAAAAGACAGTTTATTGTTTTTGAAGCAGATTATCCTGTACCTTGTGTATTTGTAATTTTTAGGCCAGATTACTGTATCTTATGTTTGTGTCTCTGTATGTGTACTTATGGATCATAGGATTCTAATGGTAAAATGGGAGGTAGAGCTTTCAATTAGTATCAGGCTCCTCTCTTGTGGAACCAGCTTCTGGTTTTTGTCCCTGAGGCTGACACTAGGGCTAGGATTGAGAATTAAAACTTTCCTTTTTGATAAGCCCTTCGAGGGCTGGCGTGTGTTTCCTGAGCTATCCCCTAGTTCTGCTGCTATTGGCATGGACTGCTGGAGGACAAACTGACCACACTTCCTCACTCTGCTGGGGCCTTCACTCTGTATTCTTCATGTTCATACATCCAGTTACAGCTGTCACTAAGGCGTGTTTATCTGGTTTCATTTCCATAGGGGGAAAAAACAAAACAAAAACAAAACGGGACCATTCCTTTTGTGTATCTTCAAATTCCAGCTGGTTAAGGCAAATGGCTGGCCACACTGAGCCTGGTTCTGTCTCTGCTAGAGGTTTTTTTCAGTTAAAAGGGAGTCATTCCTTTCCACTGTTACCATTGTGTTCAATGCTGCCAACTTGGCCAATTTGTTGTTATATTTATCAAGTTTTCAGACTCCTCTAGTGATTTTTTTGGTTAAAAAAAGCAACTAGTGACAATCTAGTAACATTTTCAGTGTTTGGACACTTTTGGAGACTTTTAGAGGCTGCACGTGCAGTCACTAATCATTCAGCAGTCTCTGCCCTCAGCATAGAGTTAAATAAGACAACTAGAATGCACTCCCAATCCCATCCACTTGACATCAGGGAGGAACAAAGATGGCGACCAAAGAGGGCAACAGCTCACAGTCGACAAAGCAACTACTTGATTGACATCGAGTTCAACTGGATCTGTCACAAATTATTTGTCATCTTTTTACAATAAGTTAATAGAATGGACAATTAATATTAGTTTCATTAAACAATCAAGTAAAACAGCTACATTAATTATCAGGAAAGTATATAGTTTACAAGCAATGATAATCTAAACTAGATCTGAAGTCAGTTAATAACACACGCAACTCAAAAATGACATATAAAGGGTATTGAATAACAGTATTGGAATACCATATACTGTACTGTATTTATTATTCTAAAAAAGTTAAGTCTGGTCCTCTGGACATTCAAAAAATAAAATAAAATTGTAGAAACGTTTTGTCTTTCGTTCAAAATACTTCTTCAGTCATTCTACAACTCATAGTGCAACAATCAAAAACAAAACTACAAAATAGGGAGTGGGCTGTGTTGATTTCCCATAAAGCTTAGCAGTATTTTAGTGTTCCGGGCTGCACCATGAGTCAGAAGGACGTCTGTGGTATAGACATGCCTCTTGTATGCTATTAGAGTTTGGATAATACTTGTGAGGCTCAGAATGTCTTCTTTGAGTTTAACTCACACAATGTTAAGACAGAAGTCACAGAGTGTGGTGCAATATATGTGCTCTCTGACATACATCAAGTATCGGAACTATCGACAGGTTGGATCGGAAAATCCGATACCTAAATAATGCTGGTATCGGATGGCGATACCGATACTAGATCGGATCGGCCCCATCCCTAGTTAAAATAGTTTTTTTTTTTTTTTACATGAAACTGTACAGGATTTTTTTTTAAGTATGTGGTTTTATGCAAACTAGGGGATGATGTCATCTAGCCGCTTTTAGAACAGCCAATAGCTACTTTCCTTTCTGAGGAGTTGGGATCAGTGATTGTGCTGTTCAGGATGGGGATTATGACAAAGTGATGGAGATGTTCAATATTTATCATCTAAAACTAATTACTCTGACCCAATAATTATAACCCAGCTCACTTATATCAAATATTCTCTGTTCCCTTTAAACACTTATATTTGATAGTACAAACATGTTGTTTGCTTTTCTCTTGATACAGAAAAGACAGTCTTCTAGCCTTGACAAATGTTTGGACTAGATGTTCTTGTTTGATCAGAACCATGACTTGTTTGTTTTATCTGTAAGACGTCAGAGCTTGTCAAACTCCACCTGCTTCTTGTTTAAATAGCTTGTCATGTCCAGTACAATTTGGAATTGTGCAGGACAATGTATTTGAGACCAAACTAAGTTTCAAAGGACATTAAAAGCCCTTCCCCTTTGCAAAGTTGTTTGTCTGATTTAACACTGTTCTCTTGTTTATCTTTGTGTGGTTTTTATTAAGGTAACAGGGGTTTAAAATCCCCATCATTTTGGTGCCGAAAACCCTTTCTCCCCACACCTGCTCCTGATGACCTCTGAACGGAGCGCAGCTGCGAGGCACGGTAAATATGACAGAAAGTCCAGTGATTGGGTTTGTCTCTGGCCAGCTTCCTCTGTACATCTGGTGCGGTCAGGGTCGGGTTGGCGGAGATTCCCAGACATCCACACAGGTCAGCAAGAAATGTGAGTGTTAAATAGTGTTTGTTGATATGTCGTTTTTAAGACAATTTGATTACAGTAACAGTTCACCCTGAGCCGATGACTTGAAATTATGAATGAGGTGTCTGCTTTTCGATAACTAGGCGAATTTTGCGCACACGCTAGTTGGCAGAACCAAGATTTCTGTGATTTATAAGCGAGGGCAGCCAAAAATACGCCAAGACCAGAAATGTGAGGCTGGCTGCCAGACCTTTAAATTGGACGTTTAGTGTGTCCGGCCAGACAAGAAGAGAAATTAAGACAAGAACGTTTATATTTATATATGACGCGTCATTCTGTTTTTTGTTTAGTCCTTTTTACGTGTATGTTTGTGTTTCTGGAGCCCTGCACCTCTGGTTTTTTCTTTTCTTCCTCCCATTTTCCTCAGTGTGTGCATGTGTAGCTCGGCTCCTGTCTGTTATCTGTTTTCTGTGGGCCTTCACCCCCCCCCCACCCGAGCTGAGCCTGCAGCCTGTTTTCTGTGTTTTCTGTTCTCTGAGAGTGAATGTGCAGGTACAGTACCTTGTTTTTTGTGTCTGAGAAGTTGCTATTTTGGAGGTATAACTGCATCTAAAAGGTTTTCCAGTTTGATATTATTTGCTCACATGTATTAAGAAATACTTTGCACAAAAGGTTGTCCGTCTAAAGGCAAAATAGAGAGAAAGATAGACCTTTAGTGACAGAGCACCTGTGAGGAAGCGGACGCGGGCACACCTTGGCTGCCGCTGCTCCTCATACTTTTTGCTCTTTGAAGCCTTTTTTACTACTTTCTGCTGTTTTTTTTTCACCGAGCCTTGTTGGACATTTCTACCTTTCTCGATTGCAGAGTGCGGCAGGCCTAGGCCTGTGTACAGCACCTGTACGAGCTGACGCGGACATTTCTACCTTTCTTTGAACCTTTCTACCTTTCTTTGAACATTTCTACCTTTCTTTGAACCTTTCTACCTTTCTTTGAACATTTCTACCTTTCTTTGAACATTTCTACCTTTCTTTGAACATTTCTACCTTTCTTTGAACCTTTCTACCTTTCTTTGAACATTTCTACCTTTCTTGAACGCAGAGTGCGGCAGGCGTTTGCCTGTGTACAGCACCTGTGTGAACGGACGTCACGCGGGCATTTTTTCCTTTCTGTGATTAAGTTTTAGAGCAACTGTCTTTTCTGACTGCGTTGTGGTTCTGCAAACATTATAAGTTGCCGGTCAAAGCAGATGACCGCTTGTCCTGAGCCTGGGTCTGCTAGAGGTTTCTTCCTTCTAAAAGGGAGTTTTTCCTTTCCACTGATGCCTAGTGCTTGCTCAGGATAGGAGACTGCAGCCAGGCCAAGATTTGACTTGTTGCTGGATTCATTAGATAGAAAACTTTACTAGTTTAACCGGAATTTTATTAGTGGGGGCTGTTAGCTCCCGCTAGCTCCAGAACGAATTTAGCTTAAAAAACCACGTAGCTGCATTTATTGTTCGCTTACCTGCTGCCTCTGTCACCCTCCTGGGTCCTCTGGACTGTTTTGGATTTTCTCCTGTGCTCCTCTTCGAGGTAATGATCATTCAAATTACCTCTTTCTGCTTCTTGTATATCTTTCTTGGAACCGTGGGCCTGCTGTTAGCGGCTAGCTCTGTGCTAGCTTCCACCGGATCGACAACAATGTTGACCTACTCCGCTTCGCAGCTGTTTGAATTTAACAACTGCTCCATTCCTCCTTCTATTTCGACCATTAAACAACTGGGACTTCTGCGTAGACCTCGTTACATCCATAGAAGCTCTCGAAAGAAATTAGTTCACTTTAGGCAAACTGGCTCTGACTCGATTGCTACTGTCTGGTCTGAGAGACATGTCGCACCTCGACGACGTCATCAGAACGCTGCGTCTGTGGTCCTTTGTAGTCCACAGCACACGAAGTGGCAAGGAAAACGTGGAGTGGACTTCAGTCTGCTTAAACCTCTTCAAAAACAATCTGCTCCAACTAGTATTAAAATAGAACTTTTTAATGTTCAATCACTTTCAAACAAATCTTGTCTAATTCATGATCACATTTTGGAGAAGAATTTGGACCTCATGTGCCTCACAGAAACTTGGCATAGACCGGATGTGTACAGTTCTTTGAATGAAGCTTGTCCATCTGGATACAGCTATCTGCAGAGAGCCCGCAGCACTGGCCGCGGTGGTGGTCTGGCTGTAATCTACCGCAGTAGTTTAAGGCTGTCGCATCTGGTTTCTCAGGATTTTTCTTCTTTTGAATGTCTGGCTTTCAGCTTCAAAGCACCACTCCTGATGAATGTTATATTAATTTATAGACCTCCCAAACCGCATGTTTCATTTAACTCAGAGATACATGACCTCCTCACTTTTTTCTGCACCTCCCCTGTGAAGACTATTTTTCTTGGCGACTTGAATATCCACGTGGACAATTCCTCTTCACCTCTGG
>JBBPBX010029878.1:7614-28499 GCA_038048925.1 Garcialebias charrua
TTTTAATAATAATAATAATGTCTTTTCCTGTCATCTGCGTATGTTTCCCATACACAGACGAAATTCGTCTCTGCATTTAACCCAACCACCTACCAGGTGGTGCAGTGAGCAGCCATAGAAAGCGCCCGGGGAGCTGGAGAATTAGATGTGCACTCATAGACACCCCAAGGTGTGTAGTGGCCGGGACGCGAACCCGCGTCCTTCGGGTCCCAAGTCAAAGCCCTGCCACTACACCATCTTGGCTCCTTCAACTAATTCCACATTTTTTTAATCTCATTTCAGCTCTTTCCATTTCCTTCACATTGGTTAAGCTTCTTATTATTATTCTTAATATTTTGGCTGCTTTTTAGATGTATTTTTTGTGTGCTAATTTTAGCTATTTTTAGACGATTTCTTCATTTTTGTGCTCATTTCTGCTTATTTAAGTGTAATTCAGCAAACGTTCTTTCTGCTTTCTTCTGCAAATTTAGGCTTGTTCTTTCATTTCAGCTACATTTCAGCAAGTGTTTTAACTCATTTCAGCTGTTTTTCAAGTTCTTCAGCAATAAGCATCCACACTGCATTTTCACAGGAAATGCAATTTCTCTATTTTCTTTCTTTCTTTTTCTTTTTACACTGTCTTCTTCACTTTGTGTCAGAATTAATAGAAATACATTAGATTAATGCAGATAGTCAGAACACAGTTTGTTTTAGAGAAGTTTGTTCCTCTGCGTTGGCACTTGTTTGCCAAGATCAGAGACAGACACCCAGGGTGTGTGAAGTGCACTCCCATCATGCATCTCTTCATGCCTGGGCAGCCCATGCCCACACATCAACCCCACCACATTAGCACCCTCTCTGTTCTTCCTTCTCATTCAGTGTGTGTTCCTCTCCCTCTCTGTAATCTTTCGGTTTATGTTTGACCCTTTTGCTGTTCTGCACCGGCTAATGACGGTACAGGGAAAGCAGGTGTGCTGCATTAGCCGGCCGTCGCTGTGGCGGAACAAATTAGAGGTCCGCCGACACCCGGGGTCGACCTTTTGCCACTCGCGCTCCAGTTAGTGGCCACGGAAAAACAAACCCTCCCACAGATGCCCACACATTCTCACGCAGCGCTGGCCGAGATGTGGAAAATGTTGGGCTATAAACACGTATTCCCGGGCTGTCAGGTGTGCGCAATTTGAGTAAAACGACACAGCCCTGCCACATAATCTGCTCACCTGGAAACAGTGGAGAAAAAAGAGCAGGGTAGAATGTGGAGGCGAGATAAATGACCAGGCTTTGTTTGCACGGCTAACCCAGGTTTGCAAATGCTACACTCCAGTGATTTAGCATAACGAGGGGATGGTGTGCCTCTTTTTTTTAAACTTGCTCCTGCAGAAATTGGTGTGTGCTGGGTTTTAGGAGTGAAAAAGATTAAAGGCCCAGCATTGCCAGAGATTAGAACAAATAATCTTGTGGTGAGAAAGGCCGGAGCCATTTGAGCTCAAACTTGCAGATTGTATTCTGCTGTGTCTTGGAATAGTGTGAGATCTTGAAAGATGTGATGGTACTAAATATTTGTAAAATTGACAAAGCTGTAGCCATTTTTGTGTAAACCGAGGTGGATCAGCTGTGGCAGCCATCTTGAAATGAGCTGACACTAAAATTTCACGTTTTAGATTTATATCAGTCAATTGTGTGAATGAGATATTATATACTATTGAGGTACACGTTTCTTGTGTACTTTCTTCAGCATGTAATGGAGGCGTGGGTGGGTCTGTGATCGGAAGGTCGCTGGTTTGACTTCCAGGACCAATAACATCAACATGTGGGTGGGAAAGGTGAAACACTCACACCTGTTTCCACCCTCCTTTGCCCCACTTTGGGCCCTTGAGCAAGGCCCTTAAAGGTGCAGTCTATAACTTTTCTAAAAATATACTTTTAACATATTTCTTCACTTTGTCACTATCTCCTGACAGACTGATGTTAGACAAAGTAATCTTTGAAAAAAACTATAGTCCCCTTGCTTCTCCAGGTGTTACTAAAAGCATTTCTAAAAACCCACAGTGACCCGCCGTTAACCAGCCAATAAAAACAGAGTTTTTAACCAGCCAATAAAAACAGAGCTTCTCACGCCCCTAACCCACGCCCCCGCCTGTCCCAGCCCCAGCGGCCGCGCACGTTCTCGTTCAAAGGATTGCAAAGCGATGCAAAACTGTTTTGTATGTGACACAAATGTATTAAATTCCCCTTCTTCATCCCTGATCTGGACTTTTCTTTTGTTTTTTTGCCAAAAGTCAAGTGATCGCTTCCTCCTCCGCTGACTCCATGACTGAAATGAGGAAATGAATGAATTTGTCACGAGCGAATTAAACTCAGTGTTCAACGTGGCTGCGAGAGGCTCTACAGATTTCCTGGTGTTATGGACAAGCGCTCCATGTTTTTATTTTATTTTTTAGAACGTTCTATTAACATATAAACACAGAAAATTGCCGCGGCTGAGACAGGACATGCAGTGGAGGCTGGGTTGGAGCAGTGGGTGGGCATCTCAGGGTCAGCCCTAAATTGGTTCAGATCCTACCTCTCTGACAGGTCCTTTTATCAGTCTCCACGGGTGTCCCCCAAGGCTCTGTCCTCGGACCCCTCCTCTTCATCATTTACCTCCTTCCTCTAGGCCACATCTTCCGCAAACACGGCATCCATTTCCACTGCTATGCTGATGACACGCAGCTCTACTTGTCATCAAAACCTAACTCCACCCACCCTCCCTCCATCCTCACCGACTGTCTCAACGAGCTAAATCACTGGTTTTCTAACAATTTCCTTCAACTAAACAGCAACAAAACAGAAATCATTCTCGTCGGTACCAAAAACTCTATTTCAAAATCAGAACATCTTCTCGTCCCCCTTAACAACTCTCTGCTATCCCCCTCCCCTCAGGTCAAGAGCCTCGGTGTCATCCTCGACACCACTCTTTCCTTCACTTCACACATCAACAATATTACTCGGTCTGCCTATTTCCACCTCCGTAATATTAACCGTCTCCGTCCTTCTCTCACACCCCGCTCCACAGCCATCCTGGTGCACAGTCTTGTGACTTCCCGTATTGACTACTGCAACTCCCTTCTCTACGGCCTCCCCAACAAATCTCTCCACAAGTTACAGATGGTCCAGAACTCAGCTGCCCGTGTCATCACTCAAACCTCCTACTATGATCACATCACTCCTGTCCTGCAGCAGCTCCACTGGCTCCCGGTTAAATCACGCATCATCTTCAAAATTCTACTCCTCACGTTCAAAGCTATCCACAACCTTGCCCCTCCTTATCTATCTGACCTCCTCCAAATCTCCATCCCATCACGCTCTCTCAGATCCTCCTCTTCGCTACATCTCCATGTACCCTCTGCCCGCCTCTCCACCATGGGGAGCAGGGCCTTCACCTGCTCTGCCCCTCACCTCTGGAACGCCCTACCGCCAGACCTTCGAAACACCACCTCCCTTTCTCTGTTCAAGACTGCCCTGAAAACCCATCTCTTTAGACTAGCTTATCACTAACTTTACTAAATGTATTTTTATCTTCCATTTTATATCCTTTATGTATTTTATATTTCAATTTGTCGATGATAATGTTTGCTCTGTATTACACTGTGTTGGTTTGTTAAGTGTCCTTGGGTGTCCTGAAAGGCGCTTTTAAATAAAATGATTATTATTATTATTATTATTGTTTTGTGTTTACATCAATGATTTTAGTTCTGCAGTGGCGGCTCTTAAATGGGGAGTTCCGCAGGGGTCCATCCTGGGTCCTCTCTTATTCTCCTTATACCTGCTGCCACTTGGTGCTATTTTCCGGAAACACAACATACCCTTCCACTTCTACGCCAATGACTGCCAAATTTACCTTCTCCTAAGACACAATAATACATGCTCTATTCAACCTCTGCTCGACTGCCTGGCTGACATGGGTGGATTAAGCTTCAATGATAAGAAGTCTGAAGCCATATTGTTCCTTCCCAATGACACAACCTCGAACCACTGCATTGACCTTTCTGCTCTACCCCTGTCTGAAAAACAAAAAGTCCCAAACCTGGTAGTGATAATGGATCTGTCCATGAAACTCAACAGTCATGTAAACATGATCGTCAATCCTGTTTTTTCCATCTGAGGCGACTGTCTAAGCTGAAGCCCATACTATCCAAAAATAACCTGGAGACAGTAATTCACGCATTTATTACCTCTAGGCTTGATTACGGCAATTCACTTCTGCTTGGCGTCAGTCAGGCCACCATTGCACGATTACAACTGGTTCAGAATGCAGCAGCCCGATTTTTAACTACTACATGCAAAAGAGAGCACATTACACCAGTCTTGGCCTCCCTGCACTGGCTACCGGTTGATCTTCGAATCCAGTTCAAAATTCTCCTGTACATCTACAAATCACTGAACAGTCTCGCCCCCGCCTATCTCTCAGATTTGATACACCCTTATGTCCCACCACGTGCTTTGAGGTCAGAGGACCGGGTACTTTTAAGAGTTCCAGAAACTCGCCTTAAGCGCAGAGGTGACAGGGCGTTCTCTGTAGCAGGCCCAAGACTCTGGAACGAGTTACCGCTGCTCGTCAAACAGGCCCCCTCCCTCGCAGTTTTCAAACCCCGGTTAAAAACTCACTACTATTCTGTTGCTTTCAACACCAGCTGATTTGTATTTGATTGGTTTATTTATGATCTGCAATGTTTTTAAGTTTTTCGTGTTGTACTTCTTGTGTGTTGCCTGTTGTTTGTTTGTTTGTTCAGTTCTTTGGTTTGGACTTGTTCCTGTTTAAAGTGCTTTATAAATAAAATGGTATGGTAAAATGGTATGGTATAAAACTTTGTTTTGTCACAGAAGTTGCATCTATTATGCATCACCACTGATGTGTCACGTTTGTTACGTGTCACCGCTGACAACGTGGAAATGTGGATCAGTGTTGTGCCAAAAATCAATTATCTTCCTCAATGGCGGCTGCAGGAGCGTGCACGGGAGGACCTTTAACAAGAATTTAACAAGATTAACACTTAAAAACAATTATTTGTTTGCTCAAAATTATAGTGAAGGCGTGTCTGAGTTGAACTTTTACTAAATAAATGCACTTTAATTGGCAAAACTGCTGCATTTCAAAAGCCGATTCGCAGTTGTGGGTGCGTGCAGAGGGATGACTCGCTGTGCATTTCTTCAAAATTTAACAAGGTGACCACCGAAACACAATTACTATTTGTTTGCTCGACATTATAGTAAAGGTGTGTCTCAGTTGAAGGTTTCCTTAATAAATGCACTTTAATGGTCAAATCATCTGCATTTTGCCTGAGCAGCGTGGCGAAATGCAGCTGATATGACGTTTGATCCTGGAGTTCTGGAGCGAGACGAAGGCGGCTTTGTATGGCAAGCCAGTGTGTCATTAATAGCCACTTTTACCTATTAATGAGACATTGACTTGCCATATTACTTGAGGCCCCTCTAGCTGCTGAAAATGGTAATGTTCAATATTTTCCATGTCAGAATGAATGAAATTGTCAGATCTCAGCCAAACATTGGGTTATAAATGTGAGAAATAACATAAATACGTTTTTTCACCGTATAAGTCACTTTGATGCTAATTTATGCAAAACACTGCAAGTTATACAGCAAAATCTACGATAAAATTATTTATTTAAAATAAAATTCCATGGCAATCATGCAGCTCATCCATCAATCAGCCAATTGTGTGTCATGTCCAATCTTAATATGAAAAAAATGTCATTCAGCAAGTCCACAAAAAATTAACTGTGAAGTAGTGAGGGACTACTGTATTCAGCTATATCTGCACATTTTTACTTTTTTCTTCTACTTTCCGCATTTATTTTCTTGCTTTTCGCAAATGTCAGCTGTTCAAATTCAACTTGCATTAATAGTTTAGAGAGAAATACAACAACAGCAGCTTTCAGCAAAAATCATACAGCAGTAAGCAGTCGCACTAATGTTCTGGTTATTTTCTAAGACTTTCATTAAAATCAGTCCAGTGGTCCATGAATTATTTTGCAGCAACAACGATGATTTCATTAGTTAATGGCAAAGTTTTAAAACAGATGTCATGCAATCGGTTAGAGCTCGGACTATGTGTTAAGAAGGACTATTAGCTACTACCAAACTCAAATTTAGCTCAGTACAGGTAGTCCCCGATTTACGAGCGTCTGGACTTACGAGGATCCGACTTTACGAGGTTATCATATTTAATAAAAATATGAAATAAATTTTTTTTGAGTGTTTAAATGTTCTTAATTTCATGTGTACTGCACTATGTTGCAGCTGTGGTTGTTTTAAATGGCTTTATAAATAAAGTACAATTGTTATTTTTATGTTTTATTTCAAATTTTAGCGTATTAGCGATCGCTCCCAACGTGCATCCGGCAGACATAAAACAAGCGGATCGCGGCCGCCTGACCATGCAACGAGCGGAGCTAAGAGGGCGGGGATTACTGTAGACATGCCAGCGAAGAGACCTTCTGCGGCCGGGAGCTGCTGGCTTTTGAGGACCGTGCGTCCGATCAGAGGTTGCCTCATACGGATAAAATAGCTGGAAACACTCGGTGAACTTTGTGGATGTGTCTGGACTGGAGCAGCAGCAGCAGATCGCTCAGCGATCGCTCCCAAAGCGCCGCGCGACAACATTAGCTCATGGGCTAAGCTAAGGCTAGGCTAAATGCTAAGCGGACCCCGACCAGAACCGAACCGACGGGGCCGGGAGCTCGCCTCAATGTCCGGGAGCTCGCCTAAGATGTCGGATGGACACCAGCTAACGTGGAGAAGCAGCTCCGACAGCCTTTTTTGGATGTGCTACACGCTAACGAGCGCTAACGAGAGCAGGCCTAATCTGGTGGGGCTATCAACAGGTAACGTGGGCAGCTTGTTTGGATGAATGAACACCGCGGAGAAACGGCTTTCATAAGTTTATTAAATATTTTTCTGGCTCCAAATGTATGAAGTTAGCGTACTAACAGTCCTTCCTTTAAACAGTTTGGACTGCGTGGTGCTGCAGAAAGCTGGGGACCTCGGACGTAACGCGGCAGAGCTAAGGGACGAGAGAAGCTGCGCTCAAAGTAAGAAATTATTTTTTTATACATGTACGGACTTACGAGATTTTCATCTTACGAGAACCTCGTAGTAACGGAACTCGCTCGTAAGTCGGGGACCACCTGTAGTTGTAAAATTAGCCAAGTTGCAGCCATTTTTGTGTTTGCTAAGGTAAATTAACAGTAGCAGGTGTCTTCAATAGGGTTGACGCCAAAGGTTTATTAGTTAGAAGCATAAGAGGTGAATACATTTTCAGTTTTATTAAAATTAGCATCCTGGTTCATACCATATTGTGTTAATGCTACTGACACGCACAGATACAGTCAAAAGCATTATCACCTTGTGCTTTCAGCAGCAGGCGATAAAGATGTGCACAAAAAGAGACAGACTTTCTTCTGTCACATTCACACACGAAAATACACACGTATCCTTCCTTCGGTGTGCTATTACTATGCTAACACCACCCTGTCTCCTACTGCCTACCCTCTTGCTAGATTAAAATCCTTGCAGGCCTCCCTCTGGAAAAAAAATCAAAGAGGTGAACACGAACTTGATTTGGACCCCTGCTGCTACTGAGGATTTGTGTGCGAGTGGGTTTGTAGGTTTGCATGGATGTAGTGTTTGAAGATTCAGGACCTCAAGAAAAACTGATTGCAAACCTTCAGCCTTTCCTGTGTGATCTTACAGCGGCGATAAATTAAAAGGTGCTTCAAAAAAAAAAATGCATGGAACACAAATCCGAATGATAAATCAGAGACAGGAGTTTGATTATTGCAAGTCAGCATCTCTTTGCTGCAGATTCAATCACAGTGTGGAAAACCCCATGAAATATTTATCACAAGGGCAAATTAAATAAATAGTTTTGTTTTTAATTCCAGATGATTAGGCCCCCCTGGATGGTCAGTGCTCTAAAATCTGAGGCTACAGACCCAACGGTCTAAAATCCACATCATGCTCAGTAATGGTTCATTAAGAACTAGTCTAAATCTGTGCCTTTGTTTGTGCAATTCTGAGTCATCAACTATCCTGAACTTCAGCCTAGTGAGATACTGCCCCTACCTTTACTGTTTTTGTCCTACCCCTACGTTAGGGTCTCAATTTCTCCTAAATAACATTTAAAATAAAATCATTGCCGCTCAGGCAAAACGCAGCTGATTTGACCATTAAAATGCATATATTAAGGAAACGTTCAACTGAGACACGTTTACTATAATGTCGAGCAAACAAACATTTAAAAAAATCACGAGTACTCCGTTGCACGCCTAAAAATACTTAAAATACATGATTTGGGTGTATTGACTCATGTCTGTTTATATGGGGCAGCCTTGGCGTAGTGGTAATGGCAGTAGTCCCCCGATCAGAAGGTTGGAGGTTCGAATCTTGAGTTCCCGTCGTTGTGTCCCTGGGCAAGACACTTAACCCCGAGTTGCTCCCGGTAGGACTGGCTGGCGCCTTGCATGGCAGACTACAGCTACCGGTGTATGAATGGGTGGATGGCTGGTGCTGTAAAGCACTTTGGGGCCCCTCATAGGGGGCTGGAAGGCGCTATATAAGTAGGCTCCATTTACCATATACAAATTGTAAATGGACTCTACTTATATAGTACGTTTCTATCTTTTCAAGATACTCAAAGGGCTTTACACTACCATCTGTGCCCTCATTTACCCATTCATACAGCACTCTACTAGATCTATACAAACTATATATATANNNTATATATATATATACAAAGACTAAAGTTTTAGTTCCAGCTTCTCTCCATTGACTCCCTGTCAATTTCAGAATTCAAAATCTTATTTCTAAAACACAAAGCCCTCAACAACCTAGCTCCATCTTACATTAGAGATTGCAAAGGTGGGCGGATGAACGCTAGAGAGCGCTAAAGCGCTATTCCGCTTACAGTGGACCTAAACTTTTTGTCAGCGTTTTTGTGAATTGACTAACTTTTATAATTCATAAGCGGATTTGTGCTATTTTTATTTAAAATGCAGTACCGCTAATAACTAATTATCTATCAGTAAAAACCAATAAACTTATTTACAAGCTCTTATGCTGCTTGTTTTTTACCTTTTTCCCCACCGTAAGAGCAGAGAGGAGGAAGGGTTGGAGGGGGAGGGGGGCAGAGCTGAGAACAGACTCGGCTCTACCATGTAGGTAAATGCCTGGGGGTCCCATTTCAGCAGTGGCCCCGGCCCCGCCTCGCCCCGTGCAGTCACCTACATCACTAACATTGCTCATGCTTGTTAATGTACATTTAACATAAAAATAATTATAGTTACGATGAAAACGATCATTAAATATACGCAATTAAAAAAACGGTCGATTTCTTTATCCCCCTACTAAAAATGGACTATTCCATCTTCCGGGTCATAGTTGAACTCAGGGGCTAATTCTGTAGCTGGCTGCGCTCGGTGTCTTCATAAATCCTTAAAGAACCCCGCTGTTTCAAGCCAAATTAACGTGGCCGGATGATTTTATTGTGTGTTTTGTGATGACCATTCGACGGTGAGTCGTTATTTTCATGTATTTTAGTTACTTTTCATTAAATCTGTTGACTACCTATAGACGCTAACTGTGTCTGCCGGTTGGTTGTGCTGGGTTACTAATGGATAAATCCTTAGAGAACCCCGCTGTTTCAAGCCAAATTAACGTGGCCGGATGATTTTATTGTGTGTTTTGTGTCGACCATTCGACGGCGAGTCGTTAGTTTCATGTATTTGGGTTACTTTATGTATAAATGCGGTGGCGACACACCCGTGTATTTGAGATTTAAACGTGGTTTTAGGGATTAAAAGATCATTCTATTTTTTGTTAATTTCGTGGCCGAATAGAATATATGTACGTAAAGTATTAAATAAATCCTTTGATTTTTGTAATTTCATCCTTTTAGGATCATTTTTGTTACTTTTCAGTTGGCAGTGTAGTGCAAATATTGATAACGCTGCCGGCTATATATAAATATATATATATAATATAGAAATATATAAATAGCGGATTAGATTAGCTTCCCCTAATTTTCATAAGACATTTGTGCTTTTGAAATTGTGGACCTAAAAAAATTAATAAGCGTTTTAGAAATTGTGGAACTAATTTTTTAATTAGCGGTGCCCAGCTTTGGAGATTGTGCATATTTTCCCAACAGCACATCGCTCTCAGACTACAGGTTTATTTGTGGTACCTAGAGTTTCCAAAAGTAGATGGGAAGAAGATCTTTCAGTTATCAGGCTTCTCTCTTGTGGAAACAACTTTCAGTTTCTGTTCATGAGGCTGACACATTGTCCAGTTTTAAGACTGGACTTAAGACTTTCCTTTTTGATAAATCCTATAGGGATAGCTTGTTATGCTGCCATAGATTTATACTACAAGAGGACAAGTTGACCACATATCTTAAAATGAATATTTTTCATTTGAAACTATTTCTATCGCAACATGGGATTCTTGACTTGCCATAGTGTATCTGTTCCTGCTTCCTTTTCCTCTCAAACCCAGCTGGTCGAAGCAGATGGCCACTTGTCCTGAGCCTGGTTCTGCTAAAGGTTTATCCCTCATGAGCACGTTTTTCCTTTCCACTGCCACCTTCATGCTTGCTCAAGATGAGCGTATGCGATTAAGTTAAATTCAAAGCAGTCTGCTCCTCAGATAAATAATGTTACAAACTTACTCAGCCAATGGCCTGCCAACCAGATCTGTTCCATAGGTATCCTTCTAAAGCCCGAGATACACTGAAGCAGACTCCGTATACGCGCGTATACGGACGTATACGCGCGTATACGGAGCCGCTGCTACACTCGGCTTTCGTTCTCGCGTAGATTCTCGTGTTTTCGCTCCAAATTCTAACGTCATTTCCTCCGTACCGTCACTTCCGATCGTCACTTCCGCTAGTTTTTCGCTCCAAACGCTCGCGTTCTCCTTGTTGTAATATGAGCAGCTGAGCACGGAGTGCTTTTCCTGCAGCCCACAGCCCACCACAGCCCACCAGGGAATATATAAAACATCGCGCACCCAGGTAGGACCTGAATTCATTCATTTCATTCATCGAGTGAACGGAGGAAGAAGCGGTTACTTGACTTTAGGCAAAAAAACAAAAGAAAAGGCCCGATCAGCGATAAAAAAGAGGAATTTATTTCATTTGTGTAACATACAAAACAGTCCGGAGCCGGGGAAGTTTAGGTCAGACACCGCGCATCGCGTATGCGAATCGCGTATGCGTAGTAAAAAAATACCTTTGCGCGTACTTGCCCTGAGGGGCTACGCGGGGCTACGCTGCGTACGGGGCATACGTACGCTGCGTATTGGCGTATCGTGAGGACGCGCGCGCGTATCTCGCCCTTAACTCTGGGAAGATAGGCTACCAATGGGACAGATCCCCCCCCCCCACACACACACACACACACACACATACACACCCTGCTGCCTGTGGTGGCGTTGCACCAAGAACTACTGAAGGAAACGACACATAAACCTCTGAAGAAGACACTTCTTCTTCTTCTTCTTCTTCTTCTGGAAATAAAAACAAAAATGGAGTGGCATAAAATTTTAGCGGTTTTAGAATTTCCGTTTTGTCATTTTTCAACAATGGACTCAGCATGAGTGGAAGATGAGGCAAAAGCCCATGGAGAATGTTGTTTTTCACAGAAGGCGCTGATGGCTTCGTATGAGGTAAGAGAAATGCGTGTTTGTTTGCCCTTTGCTGTAGTCCACTTCCTGCTTTTGGAGCAGTCTCCGGTCATAAGCATTCAAACTGCATTTAAACCACATCACAGTTCACGTCAACTGAACTGAGACCTAGCTTTTTAGGTGGACCAGAGTTCGCTTTTTTGTTCTGTATCAGAGTTCGATTGTGCATTCACACCTCCCCAAACAAACCGGACTTTATAGGCAAACAGACTAGAGTTTGATTAAAGCAGATGCTAAGGTTGACAGGTAAACACCTGCTCATTCTTACATGTTAGTGTACAGCACGGTTCAGTAAATCTGACCGTTAGATATACTAATCTACATCTTACATTTGTCACCTACCTGGATGATTAAGCTTTCATCCCTTTTTTTGTTGTTAACTCAATTTTACATATATGACTGTTTCTGTTCAGTGCACTGAGATGACTTCTGATGTGACTTGGCGCTATAAAAATAAACTGAATTGAAACCAATAAGTGCTTTATCACATTCATACACCGATGGGACACACATTGGAGGCAATGAGGTTCAGTGTCTTGTCCAAGGACACTTTGGCATGTGACTACTGGTGGAATCGAACCCGCATCTATTGCATTGGAGGACAACTGCTCTAACCACTCAGCCGCAGCTGCCCCAAAATAAAAATAATTAACAACAGATTGTAAATTGACTTCTTAAAGGGTTGTCTCTTTTTGCCGTCAGATCCTTCAAACATATGATAAATGGGTAGTTAGAGGAATGATGATGTAGGTCACAGTAACATGTTTTCATGTCAACAAAATAATTCCTTGTAGTGTGATTATTGTCCAGCTCCTATTTTATTTCTGTTTACAAGTCTGAAACCGTCACTTTAGTCTTGTCCAATGTATTACCAATTGTTTCGATTGAACAAAATAGGCTCATCTTAATTTTTGACAACGCAAAGTCTCAACCCTGTGTAGGTTCTAACTAATGAGCAAAGGGAGGCATTCAGTGCAGAGATTGTGCAATCTGGTGAGACATTAACGTCAGATGTCTACTTCAAGAGGCCCTGAGAGACAGGTAAAAAATGGGACAAGGAAAATTAAACACTCTTGATGGGAGAGAAATTGCCCTCGCCTGCTCCGTTGCAACCTTGGCAAATGAGCACCTTTAGCTGAGGGACAAAAAGGGCGTCCTGGAAATCTGTTTCCCTATTTCCCTCTTTGTCAGCCTGTGGCCAAAGTGCCATTCTGTTGTCTGTCATCGGGCTTGCTCTATTACTGTCATTATGGCAGTCGGCCCTTGTCGTAAATGTGTTTGCCCGTGTACACAAGCCTGCAGGTGAATGGCACCCCAATCTACATGTAGTGAGGTAGTTTGGAGGGAAATGGTAGCCTGGCCTTCTGGTTCTTAATCAGACATCTCTGATTGATCTGGCCCTCTGCACTTCTGCTGACTGACATGTAAAGAAACACCTCTTGGACCTCCAGCAACCGCGATAAAGATGGGTTCAGTCGTCAAAGCGAGCGCCAAGGACAGCTGAAGGCTGAACAGGCCGACTCTTGGCTTTAATGGGCTGACACACATTCTGGCGGACACTTTCGCCTCTGAATCGCTGGAACTTTGGAGCTTGGAGATGAAAGGCAAAGACACGTCTGACGGGGGGTCTTTAACTTCTTCTACTTACCTCTTCAATCTAAGGTTCAAGTGGGAAATCTAAGCGCGAAAACAGGGGGAGTCCGACTCTAGAGGGAGAACTTGATGAATGTATAAATGCCCAAGGCTTGCTCGTCTTCCTCTTCGCTTCTCTTCCGAGCAGACACACTGCCCACACTGTAAGAGTAACTTTTTTTTCTTCTCAGAGAATCCAAACCCCAAGGACTCAAAGGTTGGTGTGATTTGTGTGTACGTTCACGTTTTGAGGAATATTTTTCAACCACGCAGTCCTCAGGAAGCGGCGGTCTGGCTTTGGAGACACCACTATGGGAGCAGTGTTCAGCCACTGGAATGAGTCTCGCACACAGCAATCACTTCATGTCTGCACACACTCACACGCACATAAATATACTAATAGACATGTGCACACACTCATGATTACTGTCCAAACAAACACGTAAACACACACAGCCTGACCACAAACCATATATCGCATTACAGCGTCTCAAATCCAGTTCAAACCCCTCCGAGGGACGGGAAAAAAATATCAGCTCCGTGCAGAGGTTACCACCTCCATGGCTGAAATACAAAGAAATCCCTCCTTATTACATGGCTAAATAAACCTAATTGCTACTAAAATAAACATTCAATGTGTCATGTTCAGTGCGGGGAGGCGATATATGTGCAGTATACCGTAACTGGTCACGTCCAGCTTCCCCAAACAATATTTAACCATTTTTGACACCAACAGATTTTGTCTGGTCTTTCTTTTTAGTGCGAGCAGCTACATTTCAGCCCAGCAGGGCCAACAGATGCTCCAAATAAATCAGCTCCACACTTACTTTGGCATGAATTATGAAGAGCGACACAACTGCCAAGTAAAGCACTAAAATTCCAGGAAAATATTGATGAAATATAGTTGTTCTGTGTGTGGAGCGCTGCCTGGAAGTCTCAGAGAAGGGGTAATTCAGACAGAAGTGGTGGGGAGCTCCATTGACAAACCTGCCTGTCATTTACAGGTAGTCCCCGATTTACGAGCGCTCTGATCTACGAGGTTCCAGACTTACGAGCTGGCGAATTTTTGGAAAAAACGCAAAAAATACTGAGTTTTCATGTGTTTTTTCACCACAGTTCGTTAGCTAAACATGTGGACACACGTTTCCGATCATTTTTATGCACTCATAAGCAGTTTTTTGATGAAAAACGAGTGTTTGTAGTCGCGCTAGCGAAACCGTTCCAATTTACGAGCGAAATTCCGGACTTACGAGAGACATGGCAACCGTTCCGAAATACGAGATTTCCGGTTTACGAGCGCCTCGTTGTAACGGATCTCGCTCGTAAATCGGGGACTACCTGTACACGTCGCAGAATTTATTAATAGAAGTTAGACTTAACAAAGTCGTTTAAGAGTAACCCTATCACTAGAAACGTGAGGTACAACAGCAGTAAATTTTGGATGCATCATTGCATACCTATGACATTTACAGCTTTTTGGAGCAACACTTTCTACAGTTTAATCCTTCAATTTGTTTTGATTGTAATAAAACAATGTGTTCAAACTATTTTGACATTACAAAGCCAAAGCTCCTTTTTGTTTAATCCAATCCAACTTTATTTGTAAAGCATTTTACACAGCAGAACAAACTGCTGTATAGAATCAACATTAAAACATGGCTCACACAATACAAAATACACTCAAAACACTGGTGAAATAAAATGGTAACTGGACTGTACTTATATACTGTAGTGCCTTTCAATCTTATCAAGACACTCAAAGTGCTTTACAACACAATCTGTGCCCTCATTTACCCATTCATACAGTACTGAAAAAATAATTCTAAAGAAAAAAGAGATTTATCACATTCATACACCAATGGGACACACATCGGTGGCAATTAGGGGTTCAGTGTCTTGCCCAGAGACGCTTCGGAATGTGACTGCTGGTGGATTCAAACCCCCAACTCTGGAAGTGTGTACCATATTTTCTGGAATATAGGTCGCACCTGAATATAGGTTGCAATGTCCAATTATTGCCAAAGAATTGGAAAAATCCATATATAGGTCGCACCTACGTCAAAATGTGGACCGTGTTTAGCTCTGCTGCAAATGTCTGCCACAGGAGCGCACAGCAAGGCTTTTAAGAATATTAACACTTAAAAACAATTATTTGTTTGATAAAAATGATCAAACATTATTTCTTTTCACAAAGATGGCCTCCTTTACTCCTCCATACCGATACCGGTCTGTGGGCCAATGGGCACCAGGCCGCACAGAAGGGGGAAAAAAAGTTTTATTTTGAACTTTTCTTTAATACAGTAAATGAATAATTTTAGCAGGATGAACACCTAAAAATATATGTTTGTTAGCTGACATTATTGTAAGAGTGTGTCTCAGTTTAATTTTTGTTAATAAATGATTACAAATCAGCTTATTTTATAAAAAGCCATAAATAGGTCGCATCTGAATATAGGTAGCAGGGCATGCAAAAATGATAAAAAGCTGCGACCTATATTCCGGAAAATACGGTAATTATATTCTGTGCTGTTCTATTGCATTAAGGAACTCATTGAAATATGGCCAAAATACTTTAGTTAGTTTTAGTGTTATAGTTTTGATGTGTAAACAGTGCATGTGTAAAGTTTGTGGGAATAAGAAGAGTTAGCTAAAACTATCAAAACAGTACCTACAAGCTAAAAGTAGCAATACTCTGGCTAAAGCAGCAAAAGGTTATCCGAAATCTTAATGCATCAGTCTAGGAGTAATCAATATCAGTCTCAGTCTGGAGAACGATCATTATGAACATTTAGATCAAATGAACATTTATTCTTTCTTAATTTGCTTGAAACACAATGTAATTCAATTCAAGGTAGTGCACCAGCTTCACTGGTCCAAAGACAATCTGTCCAAGATCAAAGCCGACCTGGACCCCACATGCAATCATTGTACACAAACTCCAGCTACACTCGTGCATACATTCTGTCCCAAACTGCAGACCTTTAGGCAATTTTTTATATAAATTTATAATAAAACCAGGTAATAAAACAATAAAATGCATAAAATATGATGAAACAATAAAATTAAAACAATAAAATCTATAGAAAGTGAAAATAGGGTCAACATTACTAAAAACAAGCCTTTACAATGGGTTAAAGACCAAACATATCAAGTGAGCTTTAAGAAGTATTTAATCCATCCATCCATTATGTTTATCCACTTTTCCAGGGGTCACTGGTACCCATATCCAGCAGTCACTGTGTGAGAGGCAGGGGACACCTTGGCCAGGCCTCCAGTCCATCACAGGACACATACATACACAAACGAGACAAACAACCATTCACGCTCTTATTCACATCTAGAGACAATTTAGAGCACATATGTCAAAGTCAAGGCCCGCGGGCCGGATCTGGCCTGCAAATTAATTATCTATGGCCCCCTGGATTATATATACCGGTAATTACTATTAGAAACGGCCCGCAGGCCACAGCCGCACGCTAGTGTTTTGCACGCACAAACACTACATTCCCCACAATGCAACGTAGTAAGGATGGGGCCGATCCGGAGTCGTGTCTCGTGAACCCAGAGTAATAAGACCCGCCTCAAGTCACATTCAGGAAATCCATTCCATAGTTTGCAGCCAGCTACAGCATGCGGACTGTTAGTAGCACTTTAGCTAACAGCTAGCCATTTTTTCATCGTAACATGTCCGCTGTGTGGACGTATTTTACACTAAACACCCCAAGACAGCAACGTGCAATGTCTGCAGAGCCATAGCGCCACATTAAACTGTGGTCAAGTTAGTTTTACGTTGGACATTCGAGCTCTGGGGTTTCAGTGGGACGCCACTCTCACTGAACCTAAACAGGGAGACCGACAGCGGCCAGCGGCGTCCAGTCCGACCCGCTGTCTGACCGTCTCGTAGGAGGGACAGGCTGAGAGCGGCTGACTGAAATCAGAGCGCCCGCACCGGATGGAACAAGAAAAACCCACAGCTGAAGCCACGGAGCTCAAATGTTTACCGAGAAGTTGCTAAACTTCATCATAATTAATGACCAACAGCTATCAGCTGTAGAAAATGAAGGATTTCGCAGCTTGATACTTGCAGCCAACAGTAAACAATCATAAAAAAGCATATTACAGTAATTAAAAATCACAAGAAAACTGTATTAAAAAACTTTACAAAATGAAACATAAACAGCTACATTATAAAACAATGTAAAATACTAAAAGCAGGAACATGTCTGTGTTGGTTTATGCCAAGAACTTAGCAGATGTAAAGCTATTTAATATTTTATTTAATTAATTTATTCATTCATTTAAAAGAGACAAAAGAAAACAAATTCATCAAAAAGAAGACATTGAATGAAAAGAGTGCAGAAAGAAGAAAAAAAAATCTTATATCACCCCCTTATAATAAACATTGAACCAGTCCAGCCCTTGGCTTGTAGCAAATTTGTTTTTTTTGGCCCTCGGTGTGTTTGACTTTGACACCCCTGATTTAGAGTTACCAATCAGCCTAACATGCATGCTTTGGGTCTGTGAAGGAAACTGGAGTACTGTACCTGGAGAAAACCCATGCATGCACAGAAAGAACATGCAAACTCCACACTGAAGGCCCTAGACCGGGGTTTGTTCTGACAGCTTCTCGCTGAGAGGCAGCAGCTCTATCAACTGTGCCACCGTGCTACCAGTAAACACGAGTAAAAAAGACTCTAGAAGAGTTTTAAAATCAGATAATGTAGAGTCCTGTCTGAGATGGAGGGGCAGCTCATTCCATAGTTTAGGAGCTGCTGAAGCAAAAGCCTGACCTGAGTTTTAATCTGGTTTTAGGGACATTCATGAGAGCTGGCCAGCTGATCTGAGCGAGCAGGAGTGTGTGCAGGGATGCAGCAGTTTAGAGAGGTAGGGTGGAGAAAGGCCATTCAAAGATCAAAACAAAATATCCTGATGCATGATTAATAATTCAGGTAGGAAAATCTAAAAAAAATAAGTCTGGTCCTCTGGACATTCAAAAAAAAGAAAAAAAGGTAGAAACGTTTCGTCTTTCATCTGAAAGACTTCTTCAGTCTGAGCTGCTGTATTCAGCTCAGTCTTATAAATAGCACCCTCTCACAGTGGAACAACCAGTTTGCTGCTGACAGCTGAAACCAGCTGCTCACATGATCAAGGAGGAACATCAGCCTAACGATGGATCGTTAGCACCCGGATGGTTAATAATAATAATAATGAATTTAATTTGTAACGCACTTTTCATTAACAAAAATCTCAAAGTGGTTGTTTGCTATTCATAGAGGGCTGAGTGATACTAGCAATAGCAACATTGTAAGAGGACAGTTGAATCCAGAGGCCTCCACCTCTGTTTAATGATGGACGGTTTCTTTTCACAAAGATGGCCTCCTTTACTCCTCTCTAACGATACCGGTCCGTGGGCCAATGGGCACCGGGCCGCACAGAAGGGTAAAAAAGAGTTTTATTTTGAAAAATCACTGGATTCTCTCTACCACATCAGTCTATGACTCACTCTTGACGCAGGTCAACAAGTGGTTAGTTTCAGTTTCTGCTAGACGCATGCGCAGATCAGTTCTACATTGCTGGTGAAGAACAAAGCAATTCAGCTACATGATCTGAAGCAGACAGGTGGAGGTGTGCAGCCACATACTGTATGTGCATTTTGAAGGATTACACTGCATATTTTTCAACCCGCCTGACAACGATTGACTATAAAACTGTAACAATATAAAAAATATAATTTTAACAAGCTTCCTAATATCACATCAGAGCTGTCGCTTCGCATTTTTGCTTCTGTTCAAAAAAATCTCTGCCCCTAAAACTTAAAAGTCATGGGTAATTTTATTATAAAGCACAAGAATATAATTAAACATGTTGCACTAGGCATACATTCCTGTGCTTTTGTGAACATGCCGATGTGTGAATCACTGCAGGAGTTATCTGAACTTCCACCGAACTGATAAAACAGACGATGATCTCAGCCGTTTGTCGTACAGTCAGAGTATTTGAAGCGAAAAATGTTTTAAATGTTTGTAAAATACACCAGAATGCAGGAAATGGCATTTCTTTTATTCAAAATACTGTTGGAGAGGACCCCATCAAACTGGTCCGTGGCGCATTAAAGGTTGGGGACCACTGTTATAGATGACACTAAGCCATCACTACCACAAAGAGTTTTAGCTAAATATCAGTACAATAAGTTAAATCTTGGAATATTGTGAGATTACACATTATAATTATTTCAATGTGTGACAAAACAAATATAACTCCATTGTTTCTCAGCACAAGGTAAATAACGTCTTTAGTTTAAATAATGATGTGCATAACTTCAAAGAATGGTAGGTCTTTAATTTGCAAGAAGCCCTGATATACGTATTCAGAATGTTCTAAAAGCAATTTTTAGATGAAAATGAAGGAGTTTTGTTGGACACAAACATTTACTTCTGTTAGTATATTGTCAGTCGTTAGGAGCTAGTACAGTAACTTGACTTCTGTGTTTACACAAAAATCAAATCAAATAAAAATCACAAATCCACAGCTAAAAGTGCATGCAACAAGAGCTTAGAGATGCTATTTCTCTCCACACAGGGCGTTAATGTTGATATCACACAGCTGATATTAATAAAAACCACAGCGAACGCAGCTGCATTGACTGAAAATGTGCGAGGCACTCTCGGTGAAATGAACCGAAGCCTAGCGAGCGATTTGAAATTAAAAGCTATGATTTGTTTGCGGTGCAATGCATTCCACCTAATTGTGTGTTTGCTCATGTGTGTCGAAGACGCGGCTAATGAGCCATTACAGGCAAAAAGGGAAACCCAATCGATCGTGCGCTGTCGCTGGACAACGCTGATCAATTCTACTCTATTGACTGCGTTTCCCCCTCATTAGCTCCACGAGGTGTGTGTAAAGCGTGGGAGGTGATGTGTGTTTTGGGTAAACACACTCAGGTGGCAGTGCAGGCCTGTGCCATGTTTCTGCTGTGCTATGTAGGCTGCTAGCAGGCATGGGGGCACTGATTACTCTTATTAACACGGAGGGTGTCAGGCACCGGTCCAAATAGCAGTGTTAGCTCACACACACACACACAAACACACTCATTGCACAGCCTGTTTGAGTTGAGAGCCTGAGCCAATAGTCCCAGCTGAACCCTGCCATCAGGACTAATGTGTTGCCATGAGCTCAGGAGGAGATCTTTGTGGTGAGCTGTCAGAGTTTTTAACGACTAATATGTTGCCTCATCGTCGTCTGAGGCTATTGTCTGCAAAGCTGTTCCAAAAAAAACAGCCGTAAAAAGCACCTGATGGTTGCCAAGTCTGGAATCAAATATTACAGTTGGAGAACCTAGAAAGACAACGGTTTGTGGTTGAAATTTGGGTGTTTTTTTTCAGATGCCTTTTCCAGTCACCTTCAATCACCACCTGCAGCTGACCATTCAACAAGCGTTCAGAGGGTTTTTGGTCCACGGCCAACTTTCACAAAAGGCTTTCAACTCAACCACTTCAACGAGATACTGGTGCATGAGTTATTTGACTTTGTAC
>JBBPBX010029879.1:22786-35591 GCA_038048925.1 Garcialebias charrua
TCTACAACTCACAGCTCGTACTTTAGTAAAAACAAAATTGGTGAATGTTAAAAAAACATTTTATTAAAATAAAACCATCCCATATTATCAAATATATGAAAACCTCTGGGGAAACATTAATATGAACAGATTATCAAAAAAATTGAGTTTAAAAAATATCAGCAAGTGGTGTTTGACTTCATCAGCTCTGTAAAAATGACACTTTACAGCTGTAAATCTGCAAAATCAGAATTTTACTAGAAATTCAATTTTACTGAGCAGCTAGCTGTGTCATTAAGAACTAGTTTCTCCTCATCCTGCTGCTTGTACACTTCTTCAGACTCCACCACCTCCTCGTCCACGCTCCTGGATGTCCAGGTGTTGTAGGTCTGGACGCAGAGGACATCTGGGTCCATTATGGGCTGAATGCTGCATCCACTTTGTCACTTCCCTCATCAGAACCACAGAAAATCAACAGATTTACATCAAAGAATATTGTTGAGTACTATTCTTTTTGTTGATGCAATCTTACCTGCTGTGATGTGAAAGTCTGGGTTGTACTAGTGGTTCAGGAAGAGCCTCAGGTGATGGACTGGAGACCTGGAAACCTGAAAACACAAACAAAATAAAATAAAAAAATAAATATTTAACAGATATTTTAAAAGGGACTAATTTTTTAAACTATAAATTAATGTTGAATAATTATTAGAAACATTAACTAATATATTACCATTTCAGTGCTGTGGAAACGATTTACATGTTGTAGAATTCCTTCTGCCTCTCAACTATCAGCTGCTGTAAGTCATCACAGAGCTGCTCACTTCCTGAAGTGAAAAGTCTCCAAAAACCAGCAGGAGCTGAAAAAAAATTATAACCTGCTGTTTACTGGAAATAACTTTGGCTTCTCTGAAGACAAACCGCTAAAATATAAAGTTTTAAATGGCTAAATTGGACGGATCGCGTTTGTATCTTCTCCATTGTATACAATGTGCGCAGTTGAGGCGATTCTGTGTGTGACGTCATAATCGCGCGACGGGAAAAACCGTATTTATCATGTAAAAAAAAGGCGCTAATTTTAAACTGTTTTTGAGAGGAATTTTAATTAATTTAACATTGTTTTAGCAAAAACGATCAGAGGTCAATCTTAATATATATATATATATGTTGTGCCATTTTATGGAAAGTTAAAAGATGATGTCAGCGGAGCTTTAACTCAACATGTGTAAAATTGATGTAATTTTCCATTCATTCAATCTTTATTTATACAGTTTAATCCCATTGAGCCTCGGGGACTCATTTACGAGAGAGACCTGAGTGATAACAACAATAGACAATCATAAAAGATGCGTCCAATTTTTTTTAACAAGTTAAAATAAAATGGCAGCCAAAAGGAAGTTTAACACAATAAATAAAATAAATAAAAAAACAGATGAAACAAACTAAACTGACTCCTAAATACAAGATGAAACTGATAGGTTTGACATGAAATTTGTTTTAGAAACTTATTTGAATAAAAGTTAAACTTCATCAATAAATTAATTTAAATTCCAGAATAAAGGGAATTGCTGCCGTACAGATGGTGTTTCACTTCTCTGACCCTTTTTCCTCTCATGATCTGCTCATTGTGTATTTGTCCTGCAGCCGTGGGGAATAGAGCAGCAGGTTCATGCAGTGTGTTGGGACCCCGGTTGATCTGCTCATTCAGAAAAAAAAAAAAAACATGCACGTTTAGGATGGATTTAACAGCCAGGCTCCAGGAGCATGATCGATGAGAGGTATTTTGTAATGATTACACCTCTGTAATTCTTTCCATGACTTTCACAGGTGGATTAAGCTTCTTCAGTTTGGACCTGAGCACCACACACTATTAATCAACCGTTTTCTTCCCCCGAGTCCAGTTTTAGTTGTGATTGTACCTGCTGGGACGTGACGCGGCGGGAATATTGACTAGTTACTTCCCGTCCTGTGGTACGGTAACTCATGACTCCGTTTTGTTGGCCTTGAAGTCTTGTCTTCCTTGAAAGGAAGAGAGAAAAAAGTACTTTCCCCAGGCCTTCAGCTTAAATGGATTTTTAATTAAATTGATGATGTGAGACCAACAAACTTCTTACTAATGGTTGGTTGTGCTCCCTGTGGTCCTAATGTGTCGGGCCTGCATTTGCAATTTCCAAATAATTATTTGCTGCGTGATTTATGTTGCCTCCTTGAATTAATTTTTAAAGTCAGCTCGCAGTAGTTTTACAAGAACAAAAAAATATATATCACTCAGACACGTTGGAAAGGGAGCAAACGAGCAGAAGATGACAAGGTCAGCTCCAGACTCTGGGCCGAGCAATTTTTCCAGATGGTTCCACGGGGACTTGAACACAACGTTGTTCATAGACACACACTTTGTGCAAAGAGTGTGACCTGAAACACAACATGCCCTCTGAGCAGCGCATCACAGGAAGAATTCAAACACAAATGTTCACAAGTGTAGCGAACACCTTCAATACTTAAAGGTTCAGTATGCAGTTTCTGTAGAACTGCAGCACTTAGAAATATTTTCAACAGGCAAAGCATTCTGATCCCTCCCCCTCAGAGCCATATGTGGCTCTGCCCCCTTGTGGTCTGTTGAATTTCAAATTCAAGCTCTGTTTTTATTGGCTGATTCAAATTCAAGCTCTGTTTTTATTGGCTGGTTACAAACTCTGTTTTTATTGGCTGGAAAATGGCGGGTCACCTTTTCTTTTTAGAAATGCTTATTTACCACCTGGAGAAGCAAGGGGACAATATTTTTTTTAATTTTTTTTCAGAGATTACCTGGCTAACATCAGTCTGTCAGGAGGTAGTGACAGAGTGAAGAAATATGTTCATAAAAAAAGCTACATACTGAAGCTTTAAATAGAATGATTAATATTTAATATTTAATAATTAATATTACCCTCAAGCTCTGGTTAATTCTGATTTAGCTCAGGTTTGAAATCTGTATTCATGGCACAGTTTGGCCCTCTAAAACACATACACATGAATTAAACACACACTTCTGTAATTTAATATAGTTTGACCAGAAAAAAATAATCATAAATTACAAAGTATTTGCATACCAAGGAATATGTTATATTAAATGATTCCAGTTGTTTTCTGCTAAAATAGTAAAAAGAGGGGATCATGAGATACTATCGGGTGTAAAATATAAGTTTAAATTTTAGATAGTTGTGGATGGGGAGGAGTAAAACCTTTAAACTGATCCCCTACTAAGCAAATCAGAACAAAACCGTTTGTTAAAATATTTAAAGAAAAATAAAGTTACTGTTCTATAATGTGCAAGCAAGAATATGGAGATCCAACCATCAGCAGGTTCTCTCCACTAACATGGAGGTCATTGACTCAGGAAAGAAGAGCTGAAGATGGATGAGCCACGCTCACAGGACAGAGTCCTACAGGATGCAGGAGAGACCTTTGAACATCTCCAGGAGGTCATGGCAGGAAGTGATGGTCAGATCTTTGTTCCTCAGGACTCAAACTGGTTTAGGATCAGTGCCCCAGGAGTTACCCCGAGTTTGTAGGAGGTGATTTTCTAGGATTGAGGAGAACAAGCACTGCATTCTCACAGATCAAGTTGGAAACGGATTCAGCTGCATTGAAAATCTGTTTCAAAAGCAGCAAAGTTCACATTAATTATTACATTTTTTTTAAATCAATGTATATCAAAAAGGTCTATTCAATAATAATAATGAATTCAATTTATAACGCACTTTTCATTAGTGAAAATCTCAAAGTGCTACACACATTCATACACCGGTAGCGGCAGACTACCATGCAAGGTGCTTTCCAGTCCTACCGGGAGCAACTCGGGGTTAAGTGTCTTGCCCAAGGACACAACGACACATGGTGTGGGGAACCGGGATTCGAACCGCCAACCTTCCGATCGGGGGACGACTGCCATTACCACTACGCCACAGCCGCCCAATAACACTAGGACTACCGTACCAAACATATGTACTTGTAAATATTTTACATATAGCTCCCATGGGAGACTGTAAAATGACAGATTGAGGAATTTGCATCCCATTAGGTGTGTGTGGCCCCCTGGGGCTGAAGTCTTTTGTGTGCTCAAAACATCCCCCCAGTAGCCAAAACAAAACATCTCCCCATATTCCAACAACAACATTCCTTCTGCAGGTTCAAAGTGCAGCTTTTTACAACACAGACCAAACTTTTGGAGATGTTGATGACTCTTTGCAAATGTCAACGCTAGAAACTTCAGTTTATTTTATAGATATACGTTTTATACTTTTTATACTACTATGCAAAAACTCAGGACAGTATTACACTTTTATTATTTCATTTTATGCTTATGTTCATTGGGTGTTTGGTGTTTTAGGGGTGTTTGGTGTTTCAGTGTTGGTGTAAATTTTCATACTTTTATACTATTATGAAAAAACTCAGGACAGTGTTACACTTTTTTACTATTTTACTATTTTATGCTTATGTTTATTAAATGTTTTAGTGTTTAGTGTTTAGATGGTTACTGTTGCACCGAGGGACTGAGAGAAACGCAATTTCGGTCCTGTGTATGTCCTGTACATATTGCAGTTCTGACAATAAAGTTGACTTTGACTTTGACTGCCTCTAAGCGAGCAGGTCCCCGGTTCAAATCCTGGTCCGGGGGCCTTTCTGGGTGGAGTTTGCATGTTCTCTCCGTGCATGCGTGGGTTTTCTCCGGGTGCTCCGGTTTCCTCCCACAGTCCAAAAACATGCATGTTAGGCTGATTGTTAACTCTAAATTGACCCTAGGTGTGAGTGAGACAGGTCCCTCTTGTAAATGAGTCCCCGTGGCTCAACGAGTCCAGCCTGTATAAATAAAGGTTGAATGAATGAATGAACAAACTGATATGGAGAGAACACAAATTCTGTAAGAATAAAAATACTAAATCTATTACAGTACTGTACAAAGTCAGAGACCCATTGAATGATAAAGCTCTGTATTTGTTGTATAACACAATCATTTTTCCACACTCAAAAGTATGAATGTTTACATGAAAACTGGAGTGAAACAACTTTATTCAATTTTATTTCACTCAGCATGTAGCTTGCAGATAGGCAGATAGGCAGCCGTGGCATAGTGGTAATGGCACTCGTCCACCGATCGGAAGGTTGGAGGTTCGAATCCCGTTTCCCCACACCATGTGTCGTTGTGTCCCTGGGCAAGACACTTAACCCCGAGTTTCTCCCGGTAGGACTGGATGGCGCCTTGCATGGCAGTCTGCCGCTACCGGTGTATGAATGTGTGTATGAATGGTTGGATGGTTGGTATTGTAAAGCGCTTTGGGGCCCCTCATAGGGGGCTGGAAAGCGCTATATAAATAAGCTCCATTTACCATTTGTCCTTCGTCCAGGAAGGACAAAGATGCCTTCCTGACAAAACCGCCGTTCACATAAAGCGCATGTGTCTCCGCGGAGAAACTTATGAACCGACACGGTCCATAGCAGGGTTTCCAGGCCGAAGGCCTGTAAGTCGATGTCCTCGTAAGTCGGGGACCACCTGTACAATCCCGCCGCCTTCAGATAAAAGTGACCAATGCAATCCCGCCTTGACCGTGGAATAGGTGATATTTAGTATTTTTATTCTTACAGAATTTGTGTTCTCTCCATATCAGTTTGTTCATTCATTCATTCAACCTTTATTTATACAGGCTGGACTCGTTGAGCCACGGGGACTCATTTACAAGAGGGACCTGTCTCACTCACACCTAGGGTCGGGTGAGTCCAGCGCGCTGACGGAAATAATACCACCAAACTGTTTGTTTTTTAACGACCCGCGACCATCAGGTCGTGGCGGTGGGTTATTAACTATCTTCAAATCAACTTTTGACTGTAAACAACTGTCCATTCCAGTCTCCTGCTCTAGCTTTGAGCTGACTGTGTTTGAACTCGGACATTCACCTGTAACTTTGTGTGCTCTTGTCTACCGGCCGCCTTGTTCTAAGAACTTCATCAGCGAGTTTTCTGATTTCTTGGCTGAAATTACAGCCAAATATTCTCGGGTCGTCATTTCAGGCGACTTCAACTTGCACGTGTGTTGTCCTGAGAAGCCCATGGTTAAGGACTTTCTAGATTTATTGGACTCATTTAATTTAACTCAACACGTGAACTCTCCCACGCAGCAGCGTGGACATTTGTTGGACCTTGTTTTAACATGTGATGTGACTGTTTCAAACCTTGAAATAGGAGACAATGTATTCTCAGATCATAGGCCAGTGAATTTTCAGTTCACCATCCCCCATGTTACCTCTAAAACATGCATTCCTGCACGTAAAGGCAGGAATGTTAACCATTTAACTGCCGCACGTTTCACTGAGGTTTACAACAATGACATGTTAATTCAGCCCCCGGGGTTCCTCTCCAGCACTGAGGAGCTGACAAACCAGTTTGACTCTGTTTGTTTAAAGGCTTTGGATCAAGTAGCGCCTATCAAAACGAGAAGACCAAAACTCAGGGCCGAACCGTGGCTGAATGACACTACCAGAGCTGCGAGGCAGCAATGCCGAAAGGTGGAGAGGAAGTGGAAAAAAGACAGTCTGCAGGTCTCTTTTGAGATGGTAAAAGAGAGCTGGCGCCGATATCAGAAAGCAGTGAAAACTGCTAAATCACAATACTTCTCTGATATCATTGCTGCAAACTCTCGTAACCCTCGAGTTCTGTTCTCCACCCTAAACTCTGTTCTCCACCTCACTGAACAATCACCCATGGAAGCCTCGACTGAGCTGTGCGAGAACTTCCAACATTTCTTTTTAGATAAAATCGCAACCACCAGGGCTCTCATTTCTCCTCCATCTCACGATCCATCCATCCCACCTCAATCTGTTGCTGTGTTTGACCATTTTGAACCAGTCTCTCTGTCCTCTCTAGAGCAGGTCATGTGCAGCCTGAAACCATCTGGCTCCCCCTTCGATGTGGTCCCCCCTCGGCTTCTAAAGGAGGTTTTTCACACTCTAGGTCCCTCCATTCTCTCTATTGTTAATAGCAGTCTATCCTCGGGTGTGGTGCCAAAATCATTAAAACATGCTGCTGTTCAACCCCTCCTGAAAAAACCAAACCTCGACCCGTCAGTATTATCCAATTTCAGGCCTGTCTCCAGACTCCCATTTGTTTCTAAACTTCTAGAGAAAATAGTTGAGTCCCAACTAAAGTGCTTCCTGGAGGATCACGCTATCCCCGAGCTATTCCAGTCTGGCTTCAAATCCCTCCACAGCACTGAGACTGCCCTACTGAAGGTTTTTAACGACATCTTTCTATCCACAGATACTGGTGACTCTGTGCTGCTTGTCCTATTGGACCTCACATCCGCTTTCGACACCATCGACCATGAGATCCTCATTGCTAGGTTGGAGCAGTGGGTGGGCATCTCAGGATCAGCCCTAAACTGGTTCAGATCCTACCTCTCTGACAGGTCTTTTTGTGTGTCCATCAATGATTTTACTTCTGCAGTGGCGGCTCTTAAATGGGGGGTTCCGCAGGGGTCCATCCTGGGTCCTCTCTTGTTCTCCTTATACCTGCTGCCACTCGGTGCTATTTTCCGGAAACACAATATACCTTTCCACTTCTACGCTGATGACTGTCAAATCTACTTCCCCCTAAGACAAAATGGTACAGGCTCTATTCAACCTCTGCTCGACTGCCTGGCTGACATCAGGGACTGGATGGCTTTAAATTTCTTAAGCTTCAATGATAAGAAGTCTGAAGCCATATTGTTCCTTCCCAATGACACAACCTCAAACCACTGCATTGACCTGTCTGCTCTACCCCTGTCCGAAAAACAAAAAGTCAAAAATCTGGGAGTGATAATGGATCCTTCCATGAAACTCAACAGTCATGTAAACATGATCGTCAAATCCTGTTTTTTCCAGCTGAGGCGTCTGTCTAAGCTGAAGCCCATATTATCCAAAAAGCACCTGGAGACAGTGATTCACGCATTCATTACTGTAAGGGGTTAAAGGGGGTCAGTTTAATACTGACCTCCTTTTTACCTTAATTTACTTATTCAGATTGAATAGTAATTTCACGGATTCTCTTCTTTTTCAGTTTATTCAATATTTCTGTGATCTTTGTGATGGATAAATAAACAGAGCCATTAAGTGACAATGGACACGTTAACTTAGTTTGATATGTCAAAGAGACACTATCATTTATTTAAAATAAATCAACTAAATTAACACCATTACACTTGATTGACATGATTTCACTTTCTTTCAATTCAAATACGTCAGCACACTTAAATTTAACACAACAGACATAAATATTAGATGTTAAGCATATTTAGTCTGTGGGCTCTTTAACTTAAAATTATAGTTTCCAGCTTAGGTTGAGAGGGAAAAGAAATAGGAGGAAAGATTTAAGAAGAAAATTATCCTGAGCATGAGACCAGAGTGACACTTCTCATCCGACTTCTGCTAAAATCCAAGTACGTTTTGTAAACAGCCCTTTACCTTTTGACGACAGCCCGGTAAGAGGGAAGACACCAGCCTTCAGATGCACAGAGTCCTTTAGTCCCAGCACGTCCAAAACTGGTTTTAGTTTACGTTTCAACGTCTCCTGGCTTCCGCGTTGGTCATCAGAGAATATGTCAGCTTCAGGCCTCTGACTTCAAGATAAACTTATTCCAGGAGGGAATAAACAAAGTTTTTGAGCTCTGTTCCTTAAAAGTGGACCCATAACAACATGTTATCAGTCCCAGCTGGATGACGAGTCCTTAGCGCGTGACTTGTGGTCATTCAGCTCTTTGGAAGTTCACATCATCTTTCGAAACTCCCAGAAACTCTGAAGCGTTCTCGCACAGTTAGAACTTAAAAAGCAGGAACCAAGAGAGGAGTGCACTTGTGTTATCAGGTCCAAGGTTACAGCCAGAGCAGAGGGAAATGTTTAGGAACAGACAGAGAAAGCTGGAGCCTTGTTCATGAAAAACAACTGATTAAACTGTCTTCTTATTTCTAAACAAAACAGTCGGGTCTCTGTGACCCGATATTTCCCTTTAACACAGCAGTGAACACAGTTTAACTCTCACAGAATAACACAGCTTAAAAGCACACATCATGAAAATGACAAAAGTTATTCTTTTGATCACATTAGCTAAAATCAAAGATAGAAATAGTCTCTTTTGGTGACTATATTTATCAGATTATAGCTAAATGAATGATTTTGTAGTAAATGTCTTGCTTTACTGAGAGGTCAGTAAAGGTCATCACTGGACAGTTCAAAGACCTTAGTTTGACCCTGGGTAGGTCCATTACATCTCCCCCCTTTTGGAAGCCATCGCCAGTCCTTGGGGATGGGGTCCAACACGAAAGGAAACCTTGAACTGTCTTTGATCTTGAAGTAATCCAGCAAGTGGAAAAGAAAAATCAAAAATTATAATCCCATAAAGTTTTGGAAATTCCATACTGTTCAGAGGTAATCCCATTGCGAAAAGCTTTTAATCCTTCGGAAAACAAAGTCTGTTAACTCTTGGAAAACAAAGTCTTATAATCCACAGCGGTAATTCCATAGCAGTAATTCCACAACGATTAGCTTTGTTGATTGATCAGCACCAATTGTTTTCATAATCAGCATGTAGAGGGGATCCCTCGATTGACGCAGAGGAGGCGGCCCTTGGACGAAGGTTGAAGACCAAGCGTTGGAGCTGCAGGTCCCACATCGAAGGTTGTTGGCTGGTTGGTTTCCAGTCAGTGCCACTCTGGTTCTATGTGTCATGCAATTATGTGGTTTTTTAAGGTGGGCTTATGATTGGGATTTTACATTAAGCCTTACCTATATGCACCTGGTATGTAAGCTATCATGGTTTAGATCAGCTACAATTACCAATTAAGGGGTGGATCAATTCTGTAAATTTAGATATAGGGATTTGTACCTATAAAATTTTGGAGGGCTTCTGTAACGAAGGCCTCTAATTCCAAACTATTCCTCCATTCATTACTTAGTTTAGGTTAAACTAAAAAATGAAATATAGTTTGATCTAAATGTCTGTTGTCTTTTAGACGAACGACGTAGGATTTGGTATTCCTAATAAATTTTGAAGTCTATGGCGAGACTCATCAAAATGAATAGACAATCTAGAATAGAAACGATCGAATCGGTTCAATTTAGAAATTGTGAGACCAGTGTAGTTTATTGTACCTTGAGTAGCTTTAAACTACATTGACTCTTCGACGATTGAGATTTAACAAAACGAACTGCATGTTGGCATAGTTAAATCCATATCATTCATTAACTAATGTTAATACAAAACCTTTTTGGCTGGGAGTGTTCAGAACCAAACAATATCTCAACTAATGACAACAGTAATGACTAAACAACAAGGAAACAACGTTTCACTGCTTCGACACACTCTTGTCGTCAGATTCCAGTACGCTACCCACGCTGCCCACTCTGGGTTTCCTGTTGTTTAAGAATTTCGCCTTGGGTGCGCGACTTTTCTTATAATCGTCTAGTTGGGCTTGAAGCGATTGGACTTGGCGGAATAGAATCGCAACTATACCGGCTAGACCGCTAACTACAATGGAAAGCATTACTATCACGACTATGATTAGCGTGTCAGCGCTGGACCATGCGTAAGTGATGGGTGGAAGCGGAGTTCTGGTTTCAGATTTGAGAGTCTTTAGAACCTGGTTTATTTGTTCTACATCGACGATTTTAGTTCCTTCGAATAGGATTTGCTTTACGGTACCGGGGTCTATCTGTAGGCTCATGTTTGCGAGGTACTCAGGGTATTCTAGAGTCGTTTCCCACCGTTCAGGATCGAGATAATAAAGCGTCAGATCACCAATGTGTATGGTTTTTCCTTTTGGGACTCTAATCCACATTGTTTTATCTGGTAGATTCAAATGTCGAATGGACCCGGGGCGATCATAGACCATGACTGCATTTCTGTCGGGAGTGTTGACCAACCACCGCGACCCAATCCTTTCTGCTTGGGCAGCAGTGACCAGGTGGCGCGGGGTTATGGTCGTTGAACACTTAGAGTTCTTTAGAATCGGGGTGGCGGGGTTATGGTCGTTGAACACTTTGAGTTCTTTAGAATCGGGGTGATTCCGCAAATGCCTGCGGCATGATTCCACATAAAAGGTCTACTTGTACACAGGTAGTGTATCTCGTGAGTGAGGGTACACATCTGGAGGTTTGGAGCTAGATAGGTTGTGGGGTCGCTTTCGTGATAAGCAACCACTTTTGGAGTATGGATTTTGATGTGATTCTCACCATTCCAATTTCCGACATTAATGACATCTTTCAGTCTGTAAATGTTGTCCATAGAGACGATAGGTAGATTGATAATGAACCCGAATTCGCATTCTCGATGATCAACATAAATCGGGACCGCGCTACCGAGAGTGTAAGCCAGTTGAGCCTGGATTGATCTCACTTTTTCTTTTGTAGCGGTGTTAAGGATGTCTGTTACCATGTCTAGAGAGACTAGATAGGGTGGGATTCTGCCTGTAACTAGCGCATCGACTGATGAGCTGATATCTCTAAGCATGTCAGCAAGGATACTATCTATCGCATGTGCGAAGGCATAGTCCCATTCTACCTTGCGTTTTAGCTCATTAACCATTTGTGCGACGACCTTGATTTCTTTGGTGTGAGTGTTCAACACTAAGACGGTCTTCTGAACCGTTTCGGTCACGTGAGTTAACTGTGTTTGTTGCCGATCCATTTGTGTTCTGATCCATGGGAATTCCTTCTGTATGTCATTAACGTGTTGTTTTAAGGACGTTATGCTGACACTGTTGATTGTAGACAGACCTAAGCCAAAAAGAGATCCAATGGCGGAGGCAGCATTGAGAAGCCCACTAAGGACACTCTTTTTTCGTCTACGCGTTCCGCTCAGCTCTTGTTGTGTGAGGGTGAACTTACGTAGCTGCTTTAACATGTGTCGGGTTTGACCTCTTGCATTCTGGATTGGTAAAGTGTACCATGTTTCGTTAGTCCATTCGTCTTTGATTTTGATGTGCTGATTGATCACCGTTTGGGGATCGAAGCGGACGAAGACCTTCCGAGTGTACAGCTGACAATCTGTGACGAGCAGTCCGGGTTGGTCCCTAAGACTGATGCCTGAGGTGGGTCCAAGGGTCACAACCTCAGCCTGTCCTTCTTGGATGGTTCCCAAGAGGGTGAAGATTACTAGGAGTGATTTCATTGTGATCCTAGGGAGACACAAAAAGATAGGTCTTAGTTTCTTAATAACAAATGGCACGTTAGATCCTGTTGATTTAAACGTTTGTTAAGATTAGTTTTATGTCGTGGGTGTTAGGCTTAGCGTTTCTAAGTTCAAATTGGACAATGCGACTTATAGGGTGGGAAATATGGTAGTTTAAACCTGATTAGTTTATTTACTAACTTGTGTTTGGACGACCTTATTATCCCATGAAGTCGGTGAGTTTGTGAGATCTTTGTCTTTTGTGGAGTCATTGAACGCCTTGTAAGGTTTGATCTGATTTCGATGTACCCATTTAGCAATTGGCTCTTTGCGGCCTTTGCTGATTTTGATTTCGTAGACGACTGAGGACACTTTGTCTGTTATCAGATGAGGTCCAGTCCACCTGGGCATTAGTTTGCGGGCGAGAGTTCCGGTCCCGGACTCTCCTTTCCCGGTTGCTGGGGCGAACGTATAGTACCAGACTCTGTCTCCCACTTGGAGTTCATTGTGAGAGGCCTTCTGGTCGTAGTACGCCTTGCGTCCTTCAGCGGATTTTTCCAGGTTTTTCTGGGCGAAAGCAAAAGTGTTTCTGAGGTGTACATTCAAATCTTTCATGTATTGTTGTGTAGTGTAGGCTGTCGCCATGGCGGCGTC
>JBBPBX010029881.1:0-17500 GCA_038048925.1 Garcialebias charrua
CTACAATTCTAAAGGTCCTGACCCTAGAGTTCCTGACCCTAGAGTTCCTGTTCCCAAAGCTACAATCCTAAAGGTCCTGACCCTAGAGTTCCTGACCCTAGAGTTCCTGTTCCCAAAGCTACAATTCTAAAGGTCCTGACCCTAGATTTCCTGACCCTAGAGTTCCTGACTCTAGAGTTCCTGACCCAAAACTTCCTGTTCCCAAAGCTACAATTCTAAAGGTCCTGACCCTAGAGTTCCTGTTCCCAAAGCTACAATCCTAAAGGTCCTGACCCTAGAGTTCCTGACCTTAGAGTTCCTGACCCGAAACTTCCTGTTCCCAAAGCTACAATTCTAAAGGTCCTGACCCTAGAGTTCCTGACCCTAGAGTTCCTGACCCGAAACTTCCTGTTCCCAAAGCTACAATTCTAAAGGTCCTGACCCTAGAGTTTCTTTTTTTTTTCCTTTTTTTTTTCCATTTATAGATGGCCTCCCTTCTAACCTTATAGCCATCCTCTCACTCCAATATGTATTTTTTTAAATAGAGAGAAAGAAAGAAAAGAGAAAGTAAGACAACAAAACAACAATTATCCACAAAAAGAGCACAAGGCAAACACACCCAACCTCCGTCCACAATCCTGCAAAGCACATGACAGAACACAGCAACGAAACATACATGCATAAAGACTAATAATCTTCATGACCTTGCAGTAGATTTCTATAAATAAACATACCCATACCTACAAATATATATACAGTATACATACATATACATTTATATTCATTCATATACCCATCTACATATCTGCATATATCTACATATACATCCCTGCATCCATTTGTGTGTGGTTGTGAGCATGCATAAGTGAATAAGGTTCCTCCAATAGAACATTTAGTAGCGACTGTGAAGCATCAGAGATCCGTCCCCCCAAAGCCCGAGGCAGACGAAGGGGCGATCAAAGCCCAAGACTCCAGGAAGGACCCCGAGCCCAGAGTCCCCAGGGCCACCCGAACAGGACGAGCCACTCGCCCACTCCCCAGATCCGACCAAGGGGAAGAACCGGACGAATCCCACCAGCGACCACATACAATGACCCCCCGGGGTCAAACGCGACAAATTCATAGGCCCCCGCCGGAGCCCGCCGTACCGACGTAGCCCCAGGGCCGGTCACCGAGGCCCGGGCACCGGGGACGCCCATCCCTCAGGCCAAGACCCGAAAGGACCAGAGGACACGAGCCCCACCAGGCAGCCACCAGGCCGAGCCGACAAACGCCCAAGCGCCCAACCCCAGATAGTGAGGGCCCCAAGCACGCCCGCAGGCAAAGGAACACCCACCAGGGGGCCACGTGGCAGGAGCGCGACACTAGTAGCCTCAGAAGTATCAGAGAGGGGGCAGTCCAAGTCCCAGCCTGACACTTAAACATTCATACACAGACACACTCATTCAGACCCACCCTCATCCTCACCCTCACTCACAGAAAGACAAACAATAACGACACGTTCCATTCATAATCGCGATGCACACTCTATACCCCCTAGGTCCAAGACATGTACCTACCCCCTACGTGGGGCAGCCCATATCCAAACCCAGGAGGTAGACCCATTCATTCTGGGGTGGAGAGCAGCAGACATCCAAGATTCGGCCCAACCCGCGCCCTGGTTCCTGACCCTAGAGTTCCTGACCCGAAACCTCCTGTTCCCAAAGCTACAATTCTAAAGGTCCTGACCCTAGAGTTCCTGACCCTAGAGTTCCTGACCTAGAGTTCCTGTTCCCAAAGCTACAATTCTAAAGGTCCTGACCCTAGAGTTCCTGACCCTAGAGTTCCTGTTCCCAAAGCTACAATTCTAAAGGTCCTGACCTTAGAGTTCCTGACCCTAAGGTTCCTGACCCTAGAGTTCCTGACCCGAAACTTCCTGTTCCCAAAGCTACAATTCTAAAGGTCCGGACCCTAGAGTTCCTGACCCTAGATTTCCTGACCCTAGATTTCCTGACCCTAGAGTTCCTGACTCTAGAGTTCCTGTTCCCAAAGCTACAATCCTAAAGGTCCTGACCCTAGTAGTTCCTGACCCTAGAGTTCCTGACCACAGAGTTCCTGACCACAGAGTTCCTGACCTTAGAGTTACTGACCCTAGAGTTACTGACCCTAAACTTCCTGTTCCCAAAGCTACAATCCTAAAGGTCCTGACCCTAGGGTTCCTGACCCTAGAGTTCCTGACTCTAGAGTTCCTGACTCTAGAGATCCTGACCCTAAACTTCCTGTTCCCAAATCTACAATCCGAAAGGACCTGACCCTAGGGTTCCTGATCCTAGGGTTCCTGACCCTAGAGTTCCTGACCCTAGAGTTCCTGACCACAGAGTTCCTGACCCTAGAGTTCCTGTCCACAGAGTTCCTGACCCTAGAGTTCATGACTCTAGAGTTCCTGACCCTAGAGTTCATGACTCTAGAGTTCCTGACCCTAGAGTTCCTGACCACAGAGTTACTGACCCTAAACTTCCTGTTCCCAAAGCTACAATCCTAAAGGTCTTGACCCTAGAGTTCCTGACCCTAAACTTCCTGTTCCCAAAGCTACAATACTAAAGGTCCTGACCCTAGAGTTCCTGACCCTAGAGTTCCTGACCCTAGAGTTCCTGACTCTAGAGTTCCTGACTCTAGAGATCCTGACCTTAAACTTCCTGTTCCCAAATCTACAATCCGAAAGGACCTGACCCTAGGGTTCCTGACCCTAGGGTTCCTGAACCTAGAGTTCCTGACCCTAGAGTTCCTGACCACAGAGTTCCTGACCCTAGAGTTCCTGACCACAGAGTTCCTGACCCTAGAGTTCATGACTCTAGAGTTCCTGACCCTAGAGTTCCTGACCACAGAGTTACTGACCCTAAACTTCCTGTTCCCAAAGCTACAATCCTAAAGGTCTTGACCCTAGAGTTCCTGACCCTAGAGTTCCTGACCCTAAACTTCCTGTTCCCAAAGCTACAATCCTAAAGGTCCTGACCCTAGAGTTCCTGACCCTAGATTTCCTGACCCTAGAGTTCCTGACTCTAGAGTTCCTGACTCTAGAGTTCCTGTTCCCAAAGCTACAATCCTAAAGGTCCTGACCCTAATTTCCTGACCCTAGAGTTCCTGACTCTAGAGTTCCTGTTCCCAAAGCTACAATCCTAAAGGTCCTGACCCTAGATATCCTGACCTTAGAGTTCCTGACTCTAGAGTTCCTGTTCCCAAAGCTACAATCCTAGAGTTCCTGACTCTAGAGTTCCTGACTCTAGAGTTCCTGTTCCCAAAGCTACAATCCTAAAGGTCCGAACCTTAGTAGTTCCTGACCCTAGAGTTCCTGACCACAGAGTTCCTGACCACAGAGTTCCTGACCCTAGAGTTACTGACCCTAAACTTCCGGTTCCCAAAGCTACAATCCTAAAGGTCCTGACCCTAGGGTTCCTGACCCTAGAGTTCCTGACTCTAGAGTTCCTGACTCTAGAGTTCCTGACCCTAAATTTCCTGTTCCCAAAGCTACAATCCTAAAGGTCCTGACCCTAGAGTTCCTGACCACAGAGACCCTAGACTTCCTGACCCTAGACTTCCTGACCCTAGACTTCCTGACCCTAGACTTCCTGACCCTAGAGTTCCTGACCCTAGAGTTCCTGACCCTAGAGTTCCTGATCCTAAACCCCTGATCAGTCTCTGGTTTTATTTTGCTCAAACTAACTCATCGGGGCACGGTTCTGGTTTTCCTGCCAGCAGCAGATTAATTGCTCCAGGACCGACCGGGTCAGCATCTGTAATGTAATCAGACCCGGTTGGTGGAACGCTGCTCAGAACCTCCAGAACCGCCTCAGCAGAGGAGGAGACGGAGCTGCTGAGCAGACCGGTCCACCCTAAGGAAAGTGTTCTGCCTGTCGCTCTGCTGCCGGGCCATCATTTATTCTGCTCAGCTCTGACCAGACTTCGGCGCCGCTCGGCCCACATGCATTAAACATTCTCCCTGAGCCCGTTCTGCACGGTTCTGCTTACTCCACGGGTTTTACTTCAGTCGCTGAATCTCAATCAGGCCGGCCTCGTCCTGCAGGAGACGCAGCAGAACTTTGGAGCGAGTTCTGCTTTGTGCCAACGACCACTTTGAACCGAAACAGCTGTGGACCAGAACAAAGTCCGTTCAGTCCGAATCTCTCCTACAAGACATTTTAATTTTAATTTTTAATTTCTTTGATATTTTGCTTTTAGAAGTTTCCGTCAGAGTCCAGTCTGAACTAAACATCCCAGGCTCTGACCTGATCTGTTGTGATTGGTTGATTCGGTGGGCGGGTCTTAAGATGGCTGACCAATGGCGTGACATCTGAGGAACAAACAGTATTGTATTCAGGGGTCTGCAACCTTTACAATCAAAAGAGCCATTTTACGCCTTTGTTTACTAAATTAAAAGTGTTCGGAGCCACAATTTGCTACAACTGTGGTTATCAACTGGTGGCCCATGGGCCACTTAAGGTTTGTTGGAAGGGGCTTTTGTGGCCACTAGGGGTGACATTATAAAAATAAAATAACTAATAATTTATATTTTTACAATTGAAGACAAAAAAAACTGATTATTTTAAAGAGAGCATTTGTTAATTAATAAATCTATGAACTATACAAACCTAGGTAATTTTTTTAATTGTGGAAAAATTTATAAAGTATAGAAATAAAGCATGAAGTTAAAGTTTTACTCTACTTGTTCCAATATCCACATATTTGCAAATGAAATGACAGAAAAACTGCTAAAACTAGACGTTTTTTGTTGTTTGTATAACGACCAATTCAGTTTTGGTCAAAGCTTGAAGGGGCCACTGCAGAGGGACCAAAGAGCCGCATGTTGCTGACCCTTGGTAAAGATAGAACTGTGTGGAACATAGAACAACAACAAATAGAATGTGGCCTGTAGGCCTGTCTTCGGTCATGGTACTTCATGGCCCGGTTGTGGTTCTGGTCTCAGTGATGGTGTGTTTGTGTGCGTCCTCAGAGGCAGAACTTCGGGCGAAGTGGGAACAGGCTCTGGGACCTCAGTATCAAGTCCTGGTGAGTCTCGACTCAGAACTCCTCCTGGTTCCGGTGCTGAACACACATTGGACCTGACGTGTCTGTTTGGGTTCTGTCAGGTTCTGCAGCTGGATCCAGTCATCGAGGACGATGAAGAACTGCAGAAGTCTTCCAAGGTTCAGATCGATGGACTCAAGTGGACCTTCAAACCCGCTTCAGTTTCTGATTCTGGTTTTGTGTGAACCCAGCTGCTGCCGATCCACATCCTGCGTCTCGGGGTGGAGTTGGACTCCTTCGATGGACACCACTACATCTCCTCAGTGGCCCCCGGGGGCCCCGTGGACAAACACGGAGTTCTGAGGCCTGAAGACGAGCTGCTGGAGGTAAACACATCTGGGCTCTCTGTCCGTCCTAAAGCGGTACCGGGCCTGTCACAAACCCTGACCAGAACCAGGGAAATAAGACGCTGGTTCTGGATCAGTTGATTGGTCCGGTGTCGGCTCTAGTCTGGTTCTGGATCAGTTGATTGGTCCGGTGTCGGCTCTAGTCTGGTTCTGGATCAGTCGATTGGTCCAGTGTCGGCTCTAGTCTGGTTCTGGATCAGTCGATTGGTCCGGTGTCGGCTCTAGTCTGGTTCTGGATCAGTCGATTGGTCCGGTGTCGGCTCTAGTCTGGTTCTGGATCAGTCGATTGGTCCGGTGTCGGCTCTAGTCTGGTTCTGGATCAGTCGATTGGTCCGGTGTCGGCTCTAGTCTGGTTCTGGATCAGTCGATTGGTCCAGTGTCGGCTCTAGTCTGGTTCTGGATCAGTCGATTGGTCCAGGTGTCGGCTCTAGTCTGGTTCTGGATCAGTCGATTGGTCCAGTGTCGGCTCTAGTCTGGTTCTGGATCAGTCGATTGGTCCGGTGTCGGCTCTAGTCTGGTTCTGGATCAGTCGATTGGTCCGGTGTCGGCTCTAGTCTGGTTCTGGATCAGTCGATTGGTCCAGTGTCGGCTCTAGTCTGGTTCTGGATCAGTCGATTGGTCCGGTGTCGGCTCTAGTCTGGTTCTGGATCAGTCGATTGGTCCGGTGTCGGCTCTAGTCTGGTTCTGGATCAGTCGATTGGTCCAGTGTCGGCTCTAGTCTGGTTCTGGATCAGTCGATTGGTCCGGTGTCGGCTCTAGTCTGGTTCTGGATCAGTTGATTGGTCCGGTGTCGGCTCTAGTCTGGTTCTGGATCAGTCGATTGGTCCGGTGTCGGCTCTAGTCTGGTTCTGGATCAGTCGATTGGTCCGGTGTCGGCTCTAGTCTGGTTCTGGATCAGTCGATTGGTCCGGTGTCGGCTCTAGTCTGGTTCTGGATCAGTCGATTGGTCCGGTGTCGGCTCTAGTCTGGTTCTGGATCAGTTGATTGGTCCGGTGTCGGCTCTAGTCTGGTTCTGGATCAGTCGATTGGTCCGTGTCGGCTCTAGTCTGGTTCTGGATCAGTTGATTGGTCCGGTGTCGGCTCTAGTCTGGTTCTGGATCAGTCGATTGGTCCGGTGTCGGCTCTAGTCTGGTTCTGGATCAGTTCGATTGGTCCAGTGTCGGCTCTAGTCTGGTTCTGGATCGATTGGTCCGGTGTCGGCTCTAGTCTGGTTCTGGATCAGTCGATTGGTCCGGTGTCGGCTCTAGTCTGGTTCTGGATCAGTCGATTGGTCCAGTGTCGGCTCTAGTCTGGTTCTGGATCAGTCGATTGGTCCGGTGTCGGCTCTAGTCTGGTTCTGGATCAGTCGATTGGTCCAGTGTCGGCTCTAGTCTGGTTCTGGATCAGTCGATTGGTCCAGTGTCGGCTCTAGTCTGGTTCTGGATCAGTCGATTGGTCCGGTGTCGGCTCTAGTCTGGTTCTGGTTCAGTCGATTGGTCCGGTGTCGGCTCTAGTCTGGTTCTGGATCAGTCGATTGGTCCGGTGTCGGCTCTAGTCTGGTTCTGGATCAGTCGATTGGTCCGGTGTCGGCTCTAGTCTGGTTCTGGATCAGTCGATTGGTCCAGTGTCGGCTCTAGTCTGGTTCTGGATCAGTCGATTGGTCCGGTGTCGGCTCTAGTCTGGTTCTGGATCAGTCGATTGGTCCGGTGTCGGCTCTAGTCTGGTTCTGGATCAGTCGATTGGTCCAGTGTCGGCTCTAGTCTGGTTCTGGATCAGTCGATTGGTCCGGTGTCGGCTCTAGTCTGGTTCTGGATCAGTCGATTGGTCCGGTGTCGGCTCTAGTCTGGTTCTGGATCAGTCGATTGGTCCGGTGTCGGCTCTAGTCTGGTTCTGGATCAGTCGATTGGTCCAGTGTCGGCTCTAGTCTGGTTCTGTTGATTGGTCCGGTGTCGGCTCTAGTCTGGTTCTGGATCAGTCGATTGGTCCAGTGTCGGCTCTAGTCTGGTTCTGGTTCTGTTGATTGGTCCAGTGTCGGCTCTAGTCTGGTTCTGGTCCAGTTCCCGGTACACACCCATCATTTGTTTGCTCTGAAGGTGAATGGGGTCCAGCTCTACGGGAAGACCCGGCGTGAAGCCGTCTCGTTTCTCAAAGAAGTTCCTCCTCCGTTCACCCTGGTCTGCTGCCGACTGCTGACCTCTGAGTTGGAACCAGGACCAGAACCAGGACCAGGACCAGGACCGCCCCAAAGCAGTATAGACGAGGTGAGACCAGTTGGTTTTGGTTCTGATCACTCAGAAAGGGCAGATTGGAACCATCAGGATCCTGATTAGAACCTTTTGTTTGTACCAGATGGAAGTGAAGCTGTCCTCGGTTCTCCTGAGAGACGACGGCAGGCGGGTCGGTACCAACGACGGCAGACGGGTCGGTACCAGATGGACCTTCATCACACACTGGACTTGTTTTATCATTTGAAAAGAACTGATGAGGTTTTATTGACTGTTTCTGCTCCAGGAGGAGGAAGAGTCTGTGAAGGAGGAGGTTCTAGATGAGGAGGAGGAGGAGGAGGTTCTGAAGAAGGAGTACGAGGAGTCTGTCTACAGCCAGGAGGAAGAGGAGGAGGAGGGGGAGGAGGAGGAAGGGGAGCTGGCTCTGTGGTCTCCTGATGTTCAGGTGGTGCAGCTGCAGAAGGAGAGGGACAAAGGCCTCGGGTTCAGCATCCTGGACTACCAGGTACCAGAACCTCTGCAGGTTATCCACAAAAATAACAATCCGTAGTATAACGCGTAGTACACCCCATAGTACACATCATAGTACATCTTGTAGTACAACTAATGGTATACCTCACAGTGCACCCAATAGTTCATACCATAGTACACCCTCATAGTACACCAATAGTACACCCCATACACATCCCCAAGTACACCCATTAGTACAGAAGATAAAACACCCCATAGGACACAACCCATTGTACACATATTCGTACATCTTGTAGTCCAATAGTACACTTTATAGTACACGTTATAGTATACCCAATAGTACATCTCATTGTTCACCCCATAAACATCCCACACCATAGTACACCCTTTAGTCTATTGCATAGTACACTCTAAAGTACACCCCAAAGTACATCAAATAGTACATACCATAGTACTGTATACCTAATAGGACACACCATAGTACAAACCAAAGTACACCACATAGCATTCAACACAGTATACAGTGTAGCACACCCCATAGGACATAACATAGTACACCACAAAGGACACATTATAGTACTATTCATTGTACACTCCATAGTACACCCTAATATATGCCCTGTAGTGCAACTGATGGTATACATCATAGTACATCCTGTAGTATACCCCATAGCACACCTCAAAATACTCACCATAGTACACCTGATCGTATACCCTACAGGGCACTTTATAGTATACCTCATAGTATACCTCATAGTACAAACTACATAGATGAAGTCGTATGTGTTATAAGGTGGATTAGCTGTGGCGGCCATTTTGAGTGAGGTTCCCTCCAAAAGTGAACCAGTTGAAGTTTTGTTCTTAAGGACTCTGATCTCAGCTGTTATGGTGTCAAAGTTTCTTGATTTGTCACACGCACTATGCATACGGTGCTCGTGTGTGTGTGTATGTGTGCGTGTGTGTGTGTGTGTGTGTGTTGTGGGGTGGGAAGCCTCATGTGACCCCCCCACACACCATTTCAGAGGTTTATCAAAAGGCAGAGCTTCACCTCTGAGACCTTTGCCTCTTTCTCAGTCACATCCCTGTCAGTGGTTTCTGTCTGCCTGTCTGTCTGCCTGCCTGTCTGTCTGTCTTCCTGCTTGTCTGTCTGTTAGAACACGTAAATCGATCTCCTCCTGCTGCAGCTCAACACCGTTGTTTTCTCTTAGACTGGAAATGAGGTTCTCAGTTCAACTGAACCAAAGGTCAAAGGTCAGCCTTTATGGCTCGACTTGTCTGCAGCGGAACTCCAAATAGAGAATGTTCTTTACATTTGGCTCCTCATCTGAGGAACGTTTCTGATGGAACTAAAACGCTCCTCGTATGAATAAAGTGCAGTTCTCTCTTTAAAAAAAAACATTTAGCATCAAATTATTATTGTCACATCTCCTCTCCTGGTTCGGACAAGTCCAGCACCAACAACTGGTTCTGGTCTGGATGAGGAACGGTGTTCTCTGACTGCTCGTATCATGAGAACGGTGTTCTCTGACTGCTCGTATCATGAGAACGGTGTTCTCTGACCGCTCGTATCATGAGAACGGTGTTCTCTGACCGCTCGTATCATGAGAACGGTGTTCTCCGACTGCTCGTATCATGAGAACGGTGTTCTCTGACTGCTCGTATCATGAGAACGGTGTTCTCTGACCGCTCGTATCATGAGAACGGTGTTCTCTGACTGCTCGTATCATGAGAACGGTGTTCTCTGACTGCTCGTATCATGAGAACGGTGTTCTCTGACTGTTCGTATCATGAGAACGGTGTTCTCTCACTGTTCGTAGCATGAGGAACGGTGTTCTCCGACTGTTCGTAACATTAGGAATGGTTTTCTCCAACTGCTTCTAGCATGAGGAACGGTGTTCTCTGACTGTTCGTAGCATGAGGAACAGTGTTCTCTGCCTGTTCGTAACATGAGGAACGGTGTTCTCTGACTGTTTGTAACATGAGGAACGTGTTCTCTGACTGTTTGTAACATGAGGAACGTGTTCTCCGACTGTTCGTAGCATGAGGAACGGTGTTCTCTGACTGTTTGTAACATGAGGAACGTGTTCTCCGACTGTTCGTAGCATGAGAACGGTGTTCTCCGACTGCTCGTAGCATGAGGAACGGTGTTCTCTGACTGTTCGAAACATGAGGAATGGTGTTCTCCGACTGTTCGTAGCATGAGGAAAGGTGTTCTCTCACTGTTCGTAGCATGAGGAACAGTGTTCTCTCACTGTTCGTAGCATGAGGACCGGTGTTCTCTGACTGTTTGTAGCATGAGGAACGTGTTCTCAGACTGCTCGTAGCATGAGAACGGTGTTCTCAGACTGCTCGTAGCATGAGAACGGTGTTCTCCGACTGCTCGTAGCATGAGAACGGTGTTCTCCGACTGCTCATAGCATGAGAACGGTGTTCTCTGACTGCTCGTAGGATGAGGAACGGTGTTCTCTGACTGTTTGTAGCATGAGGAACGGTGTTCTCCGACTGTTTGTAGCATGAGGAACGTGTTCTCTGACTGCTCGTAGCATGAGAACGGTGTTCTCCAACTGCTCATAGCATGAGAACGGTGTTCTCTGACTGCTCGTAGGATGAGGAACGGTGTTCTCCGACTGTTCGTAACATGAGGAATGGTGTTCTCTGACTGCTCATAGCATGAGGAACGATGTTCTCCAACTGTTCGTAACATGAGGAACGATGTTCTCCAACTGTTCGTAACATGAGGAATGGTGTTCTCCGACTGTTCGTAACATGAGGAATGGTGTTCTCCAACTGTTCGTAACATGAGGAATGGTGTTCTCCGACTGTTCGTAACATGAGGAATGGTGATTTTTGACTGCTCATAGCATGAGGAACGATGTTCTCCGACTGTTCGTAACATGAGGAATGGTGTTCTCCGACTGTTCGTAGCATGAGGAATGGTGTTCTCTGACTGTTCGTAGCATGAGGAAAGGTGTTCTCCGACTGTTCGTAACATGAGGAACATGTTCTCCAACTGTTGGTAGCATGAGGAACGGTGTTCTCCGACTGTTTGTAGCATGAGAACGTGTTCTCCGACTGCTCGTAGCATGAGGAACGGTGTTCTCCGACTGTTTGTAACATGAGGAATGGTGTTCTCCGACTGTTCGTAGCATGAGGAATGGTGTTCTCCGACTGTTCGTAACATGAGGAAAGGTGTTCTCCGCCTGTTTCTTAGCATAAGGAACAGTGTTCTCTGCCTGTTCGTAGCATGAGGAACAGTGTTCTCCGACTGTTCGTAACAGGAGGAACGTGTTCTCCGACTGTTTGTAGCATGAGGAACGTGTTCTCCGACTGTTCGCAGCATGAGGAACGTGTTCTCCGACTACAGGTAGTCCCCGACTTACGAGCGAGTTCCGTTCCTCCGAGGTGCTCGTAAAGCGAAAATTCGTAACTTGGAACGGCCACCACGTGTCTCGTAAGTCCGGAATTTCGCTCGTAAGTTGGAACGGTTTTGCTAGCGCGACTACAAACACTCGTTTTTCATCGAAAAACTGCTTATGAGTGCATAAAAATGATCAGAAACGTGTGTCCACATGTTTAGCTAACGAACTGTGGTGAAAAATCACAGAAAAACTCGGTATTTTTTGCGTTTTTTCCTAAAATTCGCCAGCTCGTAAGTCCGGAACCTCGTAGGTCAGAGCGCTCGTAAGTCGGGGACTACCTGTATTCGTAGCATGAGGAATGGTGTCTTCTGACTGCTCATAGCATGAGGAACGTGTTCTCCGACTGTTTGTAGCATGAGGAACGTGTTCTCCGACTGTTCGCAGCATGAGGAACGTGTTCTCCGACTATTCGTAGCATGAGGAATGGTGTCTTCTGACTGCTCATAGCATGAGGAACATGTTCTCCGACTGTTTGTAGCATGAGGAACGTGTTCTCCGACTGTTCATAGCATGAGGAATGTGTTCTCTTGACTATTCGTACTATGAGGAACGGTGTTCTCTGACTGTTCGTAGCATGAGGAATGGTGTCTTCCGACTGCTCATAGCATGAGGAACATGTTCTCCGACTGTTTGTAGCATGAGGAACAGTGTTATCCAACTGCTCGTAGCATGAGGAACATGTTCTCCGACTGTTTGTAGCATGAGGAACATGTTCTCTGACTGTTTGTAGCATGAGGAACAGTGTTATCCAACTGCTCGTAACATGAGGAACAGTGTTCTCCGACTGTTCTTAGCATGAGGAACATGTTCTCTGACTGTTTGTAGCATGAGGAACAGTGTTATCCAACTGCTCGTAACATGAGGAACATGTTCTCCGACTGTTTGTAGCATGAGGAACATGTTCTCTGACTGTTTGTAGCATGAGGAACATGTTCTCTGACTGTTTGTAGCATGAGGAACAGTGTTATCCAACTGCTCGTAACATGAGGAACAGTGTTCTCCGACTGTTCTTAGCATGAGGAACATGTTCTCTGACTGTTTGTAGCATGAGGAACAGTGTTATCCAACTGCTCGTAACATGAGGAACAGTGTTCTCCGACTGTTCTTAGCATGAGGAACATGTTCTCTGACTGTTTGTAGCATGAGGAACAGTGTTATCCAACTGCTCGTAACATGAGGAACATGTTCTCCGACTGTTTGTAGCATGAGGAACATGTTCTCTGACTCTAAAAAAGCTAAGTCTGGTCCTCTGGACATTCAAAAAATAAAACAAAACAAAGCAAAAAAAATGTAGAAACGTTTCGTCTTTCGTCCGAAAGACTTCCTCAGTCTGAGTTGCTGTGTTCAGCTCAGTCTTATAAATAGCACCCTCCCACAGTGTTGCACAACCAGTTGGCTGATGACAGCCTGAAACCAGTTGCTCACATGATCAAGGAGGGCCATCAGCCTAACAATGGATCATTAGCACCCTGATGGTTGTTTGCTATTCACAGAGGGCTGAGTGATACTAGCAATAACAGCATTGTAAGAGGGGGACAGTTGAACCCGGAGGCCTCCACCCCTGTTTAATGATGGACGGTTTCTTTTCACAAAGATGGCCTCCTTTACTCCTCTCTCAAACCATCGTTCCTCTCTATCAAGGATGTGAACATCTTCATCCTTGAAAGAGTGACCGCTGGCGTGGAGATGAGTGTAGACTGCAGAGTCCTGACCTGATGATGTTGATCTTCTGTGCTGGGCCATCCTTTTGGCCAGTGGCTGTTTAGTTTCCCCGATATAAGACTGATCACAGCCCTCCTGACACTGAACAGCATACACAATATTACTCTGTTTGTGCCGGGGGACTGGATCTTATTTTTTGAATGTCCAGAGGACCAGACTTAGCTTTTTTAGATTTTTCTACCTGGATTATTGAGCATGCATCAGAGTATGTTCTCTGACTGTTTGTAGCATGAGGAACAGTGTTATCCAACTGCTCGTAACATGAGGAACAGTGTTCTCCGACTGTTCTTAGCATGAGGAACATGTTCTCTGACTGTTTGTAGCAGAACTTTGGACAACAGAGACAAACTTCACTGAAAGCTGTAAAAACGCCCCTGAAGACATGTCTGATGTAGCAGAAGTGTTTGTTTATGTTTATGTTTATTAAATTTGTTCATTTTTTTTACAAAAGAAACAATACAAGACAATCTCATAAATGATAATGTACGAAATATAAAAAAATGAAAGGTAGCAGAAAGAAGAATAAATCTTATTATATCTGCCCCTTACTTCCAACAATCAGATTAAACAATAATAATATTCAACCAACAGTACAAAATGACTAACTCTTTCTAATTTTCTAACTAATACTACCATACACATTACGTTATTTCATATATATATTTTTTAACACATTTGTTTTGATCATTTTCTTAAATGTAAACATTGGCCCTCATTCACGAAACTGTTCGTATTTTTATCCTAAATTTCTCCTACTTTTGTTCGTACGAAGCGTTCGTACGAACATGCCACGTCAGATTCAACAAAGTCTTCTATCCACAGGAAAAGTGTGTAAACGAGCTGCGTAAATTTAATGAATCCCACCTGTTCTATCAACCTGCGCGTGCTCGCGGAGAGGTCATTTACATAATTCCCACCCCTCAAAACACCATATAAGGCCACGTTTCCTGCCTTCTGACAGCAGGAAGTGTCCATTCATTCAAAATCAAGAAGTAAAAGGAGAACTTCACGCGTTCGGAGATTGAAGTTCTGCTCTCAGTCGCGCTGTGGCTACCCCCCCCCGCAAGTGTCGGATGGTCAAATATTTTTAATTTTAGTGTAAACAACTGTGTTACATTATAGTTTCACTTATTCAGAAGAGCTGTGGCGCACCGCTACCCCCCACCCCCCGCAAGTGTCGGATGTGTTTTTGAACAGAAGCATTTTAAAATGTCTCGAAACTACAGTTAACTTCATATTAATATTGTAGTGCATATGTTTTGTCTCCCGTGGGTCGTACAGTATCAGAAATCAAGAATAAATGGTTTGATCTGAAAATGGCTTCAAACAAACGTCTCGCCGCAGCACGGACAGGAGGTGGTCAAGGAATAGTCTGAGATGGATGGACAATAAATGCCACGCTGCGCAGACGCGTGCCAACATGTTTTGCAGCACAAATGGGTCATGCGCGCACCTCCTGGTCAGCGCGCAACCACATTCTGCAGGTTATATTTCGAATCAGATATAATAATCTATTGCTCCGATGGTGTTTGGCACAAGATCAGTCTTAATTCGTACTTGTTCTGCGGCGGTGTATGGGAATTTTATGTACCTGGGTGTTAATATGAGGAGCGGCTTTGATGACCAAGGGGAGCGCACGACTCACTGAAGCCTGCGCGACACACCAGACAAATTAAACTTAAAATTATAATTCTAATTCAAACAGAATAACCTATTGTCAAGAATAATTATGGTGCGTGATTTTTTTAAACCCAAAATATTTTCTAAATAACGAAATATGAAGTTATTAGTTAAGGAAATCCATCTGGATAACAGCGGACCGACTGCTCGTAAATTTACGACAGGTCCGGACCACTCGTAAATTTTGTTCGTATCTGAAAAAAATCTAGGATACGAAAACATTGTTGAATGCCACAAATGATCCTAAATCGCTCGTACGCACAGTTTAAGAACAAATCTGTGCGTACGAACGGTTCGTGAATGAGGGCCAATGACTTGGCATTTTTAACTACATTCTCCAAGCCATTCCATAATCTAATTCCCTGGATTGAGGTAGAACGTCCCTTCAAACTAGTTCTGAATTGTGGTTTTACAAACATCTCTGTCCCCTTAAGATTATAACAACTTTGTCTTTTAACAAAATGCATTTGGATATTTAAAGGTAATGCATTATTTTGAGCCCTATACATAACTGATAAAATATTATAGTCTACCAAATCATGGAACTTCAATAACTTCAATTGATAAAATAATGTACGGTAATGTATGTATGTAAGTGACGGTGACATTGTCTTTAATCAGACCCTCGTTGTTCAGGAAGATTAGTTGGAGGGTCGGCAGGAAACAGGAAGAGGTTTGAATTTGGAGTTTCAAAATAAAGCTCAGAGACACTTATCAAAATAAGAGTTGGCATTCGATAAGTCACAATAAATTTCTGTTGGGCTTCAGAGAGGAAAGTTGGAACCTTTGGGTTTTTTCTGCAGAAAGTTTTGTTCTGAGCGGACCTGCAACAAAACGGACTCTTCACAGAGAAACATTTCCCTCCGTGGCGGTGCCACAAAGTTCTGCAGGACACCTGGTCCAAACGGCTGCAGCTGCCAGAGTTCAGACCTGTTCCTGCCTGAAGACTCTGAGAAAACCTGGAAAGTTGCGAGTGAAACTTCTGAGGCTGAAAGGTTCTGCTGCTGGAGTTCTTCTGGAACTTGTGTCGGACCTTTACTTCTCTCGCTTCAACCTCCTCGCCCCCCAAACCTGAGAGAATCCAGCTGCAGACAGAGGTTTTCCTTCTGTGGGCCAAGAACTGCAGCCTGTGTGTTTTCTGTTTGCTCCGGAGCTGCGAGGCTCCGCCCCCCAGAGGTCTTTGTTGCTCTGCATTGTGGGAGTGGAGGACCTGAGTTCTGACTCCTCACCATCTGCAGCTCCATCTAAATACGGCGCAGCTTTTGTTCTGGCAGCCTGAAACTTGGCACGGCAGCTGGTTCTGCTGCGCAGGCGAAGCTCCGGCTCAGGGGAGTTCATCCGCTCGCACCACGAGAGGCTTTTAACGCCGCTGAAAGGGTCTCTGAGGGGCTCGGGTCCTGGCGGGTCGAGTCCTCGTGGGTTCTGGTGAAGGCTGATCATCTGGCCGATTGTTTCCCGTCAGGAGGAGTTCTTCTGCTGAAATCACTCAACCTGAAAAAATATTTTCTTACCGTCCAGAACCGGCGAGTCCAGTTGTGTCTGTGCTGTAAACTGGGACTCATCAGAACCAAACTGGTTCTTTTAATCAGACGAGTCAAATGAAATGAATCCTGATGGTTTTATTAAACATCCGGATTGATTCAAATCATGGACGTGTCCCGTTTTTTTCAAAGATCTTTTATAGTTTTTACCATTTCTTCCAGTAAATTTACCTCCGGGTTTCAGAGAACTGAGGGTTTAAAACGTGTTTTTTATTTTAATAAATAAATAAATAAATGACATTAAATTTATTGACCAATAAAATAAAATGATAAAAAAACACAAAAGTGAGTTTCATCTTGTAAAAATTCTGCTGAAGTTAGTTGTGGTTTCAGTTTGGGTTCACGTTGTGGAAACTTCATGAGTTCACTGAAGGTCGTGGAAAAACCTGAAGGTTAATTTTAATAATGAGAGCCTGGAACTGTCCCCTGGAGGACATGTAGGGACATGAGGAGACATGGAGGGACATGAAGAGACATGTAGGGACATGAGGAGACATGTAGGGACATGAGGAGACATGTAGGGACATGAGGAGACATGTAGGGATATGAGGGGACATGTAGGGACATGATGAGACATGTAGGGACATGAGGAGACTTGTAGGGACATGAGGAGACATGTAGAGACATGATGAGACATGTAGGGACATGATGAGGAGACATGTAGGGACATGAAGAGACTTGTAGGGACATGAGGAGACATGTAGGGACATGAGGAGACATGGAGGGACATGAAGAGACTTGTAGGGACATGAGGAGACATGTAGGGACATGAAGAGACTTGTAGGGACATGATGAGGAGACATGGAGGGACATGAAGAGACATGTAGGGACATGAGGAGACATGTAGGGACATGAGGAGACATGTAGGGACATGATGAGACATGTAGGGACATGAGGAGACATGTAGGGACATGAGGAGACATGTAGGGACATGAGGAGACATGTAGGGACATGATGAGGAGACATGTAGGGACATGAAGAGACTTGTAGGGACATGAAGAGACTTGTAGGGACATGAGGAGACATGTAGGGACATGAAGAGACTTGTAGGGACATGAGGAGACATGTAGGGACAT
>JBBPBX010029881.1:22500-35589 GCA_038048925.1 Garcialebias charrua
AGCTCGGTGGCCTCAGAGTTTCTGTCTCTTTAGAAATGTTAATCAAAGCTGTGCAGACTAATTGGACCATTAAGGTTTTCTTTTTTCACATTCTTCACCGCCGCCCTCTCTGCTCCCTCCATCTCTGTTCATCTTCCAAATTGATCTCTGCTCGGCCTCTCTTTTAATCTCTGGACTCGCCTCTCATCCCTCTTGGGTTTATGGCTCTCAGGACAAGCTGCTCGCTGCTGTCAAGGTGTTGGAGCGGAGGACGAATGACTGTAAATGAGTATGTAGAGCATGGCAGGATGAAGAGCAACGAGTTCAGAGGTCAGAGCAGATCCGTCTGAGCAGAACTGCTTGGATTTTGTTCTGTTAGTGAAACAGAGACACGTTTGTCCTCAGCCTGATTAAATTTCTGCACCACGTGAAGACTCCGAGCTTTGTTAGAAGAACGGACTCAGATCCACAGTTCTGCTGTGAAGCAGACGGACTCGGGGAACACTTGGTCTGGTTGGTCTCCATTCTTCCAGCGATCTGACGTTTGTTTTCCTGCAGCGACTTGGTTCTGAGCCTGTGAAGATCCATAAACCTGTTCCAGGGAGCAGATGTGGCCCTGGTCCAGGTGTGAGACAGGAAGCAGATGTTTGTCTGACTTCATGTGTTCACCTGTGGTTTCATTCAGACTGAGAACGTGCTGTTCCCTGTCTGTTCTCCTGCGTTCTTTCACTTCATCATCCTCTGTTCTCCTTTTCCTTCACCTCCTCTCCATCACCCCCTTCTCCCTCCTCCCTCTTTCATCTTCTCCTCTCTTTCACCTTCCCTCTCCCTCCTCTGCTGACTCAGCTCCAGGGCTGATCGCTATAAAGTGCTCCATCAGCTCAACCGGCAGCATCTTTCTCTTAAGAGAGGCGGTGGGGGTGGGGGTCGAGGGGGGGAAAGGACACTCTGCTCCTCCAGCACCAGTAATACTGCAGTACAACCAGTAATACTGCAGTAAAACATGTAATACTGCAATACACCCAGTAATACTGCATATCATTCACTATTACTACTGTACAATCCATTTTAACACAGTACCTTCACTTTTACTGCAGTACTTTCACTATTTCTGTAGTATGTTCACTATTGTGGTACTGCACTACAGTCACTATTACTGTAGTATGTTTACTATTATCAAAGTCAAAGTCAACTTTATTGTCAGAACTGCAATATGTACAGGGCATACACAGGATTGAAATTACATTTCTCCCAGTCCCTCAGTGCAACAGTAACCATTTAAACACTAAAACACTGAAACATTTAATAAACATAAGCATAAAATGAAATAATAAAAGTGTAATACTGTCCTGAGTTTTTGCATAGTAGTTTTTGCATAGTAGTAGTATGAAAGTATGAAAAGTTACACCAACACTAAAACACTAAACATTTAATAAACATAAGCATAAAATGAAATAACAAAAGTGTAATACTGTCCTGAGTTTTTTGCATAGTAGTATAAAAGTGTAAAAAGTATATCTATAAAATAAAATGAAAGTTCTGGCATTGACATTTGTAATAGAGTGACAAAGCAGCATATGAAGTTTATGTACACAGTATATGTATGAGGTAGTTGATATTGGTATAGAGGTAAAGTGGCATATGCAATAAGGCTAGTAAAAAATAATATATATATCAGCAGTAGTGTAGATATAAAAAGTAGTGTAAATGTAAACAGTAGTAATAAATGTAAACAGTAGTAATAAATGTAAACAGTAGTAATAAATGTAAACAGTGAATGTAAACAGTAGTATGACTATAGGCAGTAATGTAATACAAACATTAGTGCAAATATAAGAAGTAGTGCAAACTGAATGAGCACATGACCGTGAGTTGAGTGAATAACCCGTTTTGATGACACAGAGTCCAGTGTTAAAATCTTTGTGTTGTGTGGTGGTGTGTGAAAGTTTTTTGTGATTAAGGCAGTTCAAATGGGAGGGGAGGCAGAGCAGGCAGAGTGTTTAGCATCCTGACTGCCTGATGAACAGAGCTGTCTCTCAGTCTGCTGGTTCGAGCCTGGAGACTCCTCAGTCTCCTCCCTGATGGCAGCAGTCTGAAGCAGCTGTGTAGTGGGTGTGTGGGATCACCTGCCATGCAGAGGGCTTTCCGAGTGAGGCGGTTGCTGTGTAAGTCCTGCAGTGAGGGCAAGGAGGTGCCGACGATCTTCTCAGCTGCTCTCACGATGCGCTGGAGGCTCTTGCGGCAGGATGCAGTACATGCACCAAACCACACAGTGATGCAGCTGGTCAGGACACTTTCTATGGCACCCCTGTAGAAGGTGCACATGATGGGGGTTGAAGCTCCAGCCCTTTTATTTTTATTTTTATAAAAATTTTATTTTTATTTTATTTATTATTGCAGTATATTCACTATTACCGCAGTATGTTCACTGTTGCTGCAGTAAAACCAGTAATACTACAGTACAACCACTAGTACTGCTGTCCAATCAATAATACTACATCACAATCAGTAATACTACAGTACAGCCAGTATTAAAGCAGTACAACTATTAATACTACAGTAAAACCAGTAATACTACTGTACAATCAGTAATACTGCAGTATATTAAGTATTACTGCAGTATCAAAGTTCATGCTCAATAGTCCAGGTAAAAAAATCCAGAAAAGTTGAGTCAGGTCCTCTGGACGTCCAGAGGACCTGTACTCCAACTACATTCACTGTTACTGCAGTTTAGTTCCTTTTAATGCAGTACTTTCACTGTTACTGCAGTACAATCACTATTACCACAATATTTTCACCATTACAGCAGTACATTCCCTATTACTGCAGTATGTCACATTTATATTTTTTTGCCTTACTTTTGACTAAATTTAGCTTTTAGCTCATTTAGCTGATCTTAGCTTGTTTAGCTGATTTTAGCTCGTTTAGCTATTAGCTTGTTTAGCTGATTTTAGCTTGTTTAGCTGATATTAGCTTGTTTAGCTGATTTTAGCTCGTTTAGCTGATATTAGCTTGTTTAGCTGATTTTAGCTCGTTTAGCTGATATTAGCTTGTTTAGCTGATTTTAGCTCGTTTAGCTGATATTAGCTTGTTTAGCTGATTTTAGCTCGTTTAGCTGATATTAGCTTGTTTAGATGGTTTTAGCTCGTTTAGCTGATATTAGCTTGTTTAGATGATTTTAGCTCATTTAGCTGATATTAGCTTGTTTAGCTGATTTTAATTCAGCAGCTTCTGACTGGTTCTGGACCTCTGAACCCTTGTGGCTGCAGCAGGAAGGAACCAGGTTTGTTTGGTTCTGTTGCATGAATAACGATCCTGTAGAACCTGTTGGGTTTTTCTTCTCTTTGGGTCGGATTTGAGTATTTTCAGAACCTGGTCAAGAACCACATCAATGTAGTATATCTCGAGAACCTGTAGCAGAAGGAGGTGGACTTTTTGTTTTCTGGGTCTGTAAAGTCCCAGTTTAGTTCTGATCTTGTCGTTCCCACTGGACAGAACCCCCAGGGTCCTGATTTAAACCCAGCAGAACCTTCTGTGTCCTCACTGCTCTTTTATTTCCTGTTTTACATGCAGCTCATTTAACTGAAGAGCCCGTTTCACAGCTCACGGCTCTCTGATGGCTCCTCGTAAAGAGAACCGGGTCGCCCCCGTCACTTGGCTGCAGGATGGTTCTGACCACGGAAAGACCCCGTTACACGGCCGCGCCTCGTTAACTTCTGGAGGTCACATGAGGAAGACGGCTGCTGTTTGTGCTGCGACTGCAGTGGCGACGATAAAACCCAAATCTTTACGGCCTGTGGGCGGTTCTGAGGAACAAACAGCTTCACTGCTGCGGAGCTTCTGACTGTAACGACAGTCCTCCAATAGCTGAGGCAGAGACTTCTGGTTCTGAGACTGTGTGGAACAGAACCAGCAGAACTCCTGGAGTCCTGTTCTTGTTGTTCAAACAACCTAAGATGTTTGATTCTGATGGGTCCAGGTGTTCACCAGATGTTCACCAGGTGGTGATCAGATGTTCACCAGGTGGCGATCAGATGTTCACCAGGTGGCGATCAGATGTTCACCAGGTGGCGATCAGATGTTCACCAGGTGGCGATCAGATGTTCACCAGGTGGCGATCAGATGTTCACCAGGTGGCGATCAGATGTTCACCAGGTGGCGATCAGATGTTCACCAGGTGGCGATCAGATGTTCACCAGGTGGCGATCAGATGTTCACCAGGTGGCGATCAGATGTTCACCAGGTGGCGATCAGATGTTCACCAGGTGGCGATCAGATGTTCACCAGGTGGCGATCAGATGTTCACCAGGTGGCGATCAGATGTTCACCAGGTGGCGATCAGATGTTCACCAGGTGGCGATCAGATGTTCACCAGGTGGCGATCAGATGTTCACCAGGTGGCGATCAGATGTTCACCAGGTGGCGATCAGATGTTCACCAGGTGGCGATCAGATGTTCACCAGGTGGCGATCAGATGTTCACCAGGTGGCGATCAGATGTTCACCAGGTGGCGATCAGATGTTCACCAGGTGGGATCAGATGTTCACCAGGTGGTGATCAGATGTTCACCAGGTGGTGATCAGATGTTCACCAGGTGGTGATCAGATGTTCACCAGGTGGTGATCAGATGTTCACCAGGTGGTGATCAGATGTTCACCAGGTGGTGATCAGATGTTCACCAGGTGGTGATCAGATGTTCACCAGGTGGCGATCAGATGTTCACCAGGTGGCGATCAGATGTTCACCAGGTGGCGATCAGATGTTCACCAGGTGGCGATCAGATGTTCACCAGGTGGCGATCAGATGTTCACCAGGTGGCGATGACAGATGTTCACCAGGTGGTGATCAGATGTTCACCAGGTGGTGATCAGATGTTCACCAGGTGGTAATCAGATATTCACCAGGTGGTGATCAGATATTCACCAGGTGGTGATCAGATGTTCACCAGGTGGTGATCAGATATTCACCAGGTGGTGATCAGATATTCACCAGGTGGTGATCAGATGTTCACCAGGTGGTGATCAGATATTCACCAGGTGGTGATCAGATATTCACCAGGTGGTGATCAGATGTTCACCAGGTGGTGATCAGATGTTCACCAGGTGGTGATCAGATGTTCACCAGGTGGCGATCAGATGTTCACCAGGTGGCGATCAGATGTTCACCAGGTGGCGATCAGATGTTCACCAGGTGGCGATCAGATGTTCACCAGGTGGCGATCAGATGTTCACCAGGTGGCGATCAGATGTTCACCAGGTGGCGATCAGATGTTCACCAGGTGGCGATCAGATGTTCACCAGGTGGCGATCAGATGTTCACCAGGTGGCGATCAGATGTTCACCAGGTGGTGATCAGATGTTCACCAGGTGGTGATCAGATGTTCACCAGGTGGTGATCAGATGTTCACCAGGTGGTGATCAGATGTTCACCAGGTGGTGATCAGATGTTCACCAGGTGGTGATCAGATGTTAACCAGGTGGTGATCAGATGTTCACCAGGTAGTGATCAGATGTTCACCAGGTGACGATCAGATGTTCACCAGGTGACGATCAGATGTTCACCAGGTGGCGATCAGATGTTCACCAGGTGACGATCAGATGTTCACCAGGTGGAGATCAGATGTTCACCAGGTAGCGATCAGATGTTCACCAGGTGGCGATCAGATGTTCACCAGGTGGCGATCAGATGTTCACCAGGTGGTTATCAGATGTTCACCAGGTGGTGATCAGATGTTCACCAGGTGGTGATCAGATGTTCACCAGGTGATAATCAGATATTCACCTGGTGGTGATCAGATGTTCACCAGGTGGTGATCAGATGTTCACCAGGTGGTGATCAGATGTTCACCAGGTGGTGATCAGATGTTCACCAGGTGGCGATCAGATGTTCACCAGGTGGTGATCAGATGTTCACCAGGTGGTGATCAGATGTTCACCAGGTGGTGATCAGATGTTCACCAGGTGGTTATCAGATGTTCACCAGGTGGTGATCAGATGTTCACCAGGTCGTAATCAGATATTCACCTGGTGGTGATCAGATATTCACCAGGTGGTGATCAGATGTTCACCAGGTGGTGATCAGATGTTCACCAGGTGGTAATCAGATATTCACCAGGTGGTGATCAGATATTCACCAGGTGGTGATCAGATGTTCACCAGGTGGTGATCAGATATTCACCAGGTGGTGATCAGATATTCACCAGGTGGTAATCAGATATTCACCAGGTGGTGATCAGATGTTCACCAGGTGGTGATCAGATGTTCACCAGGTGGTGATCAGATGTTCACCAGGTGGTAATCAGATATTCACCAGGTGGTGATCAGATATTCACCAGGTGGTGATCAGATATTCACCAGGTGGTGATCAGATATTCACCAGGTGGTGATCAGATATTCACCAGGTGGTGATCAGACGTTCAGCAGGTGGTGATCAGACGTTCACCAGGTGGTGATCAGATGTTCACCAGGTGGTGATCAGATGTTCACCAGGTGGTGATCAGATGTTCACCAGGTGGTGATCAGATGTTCACCAGGTGGTGATCAGATGTTCACCAGGTGGTGATCAGATGTTCACCAGGTGGTGATCAGATGTTCACCAGGTGGTGATCAGATGTTCACCAGGTGGTGATCAGATGTTCACCAGGTGGTGATCAGATGTTCACCAGGTGGTGATCAGATGTTCACCAGGTGGTGATCAGATGTTCACCAGGTGGTGATCAGATGTTCACCAGGTGGTGATCAGATATTCACCAGGTGGTGATCAGATGTTCACCAGGTGGTGATCAGATGTTCACCAGGTGGTGATCAGATGTTCACCAGGTGGTGATCAGATATTCACCAGGTGGTGATCAGATATTCACCAGGTGGTGATCAGATGTTCACCAGGTGGTGATCAGATATTCACCAGGTGGTGATCAGATATTCACCAGGTGGTAATCAGATATTCACCAGGTGGTGATCAGATGTTCACCAGGTGGTGATCAGATGTTCACCAGGTGGTGATCAGATGTTCACCAGGTGGTAATCAGATATTCACCAGGTGGTGATCAGATATTCACCAGGTGGTGATCAGATATTCACCAGGTGGTGATCAGATATTCACCAGGTGGTGATCAGATATTCACCAGGTGGTGATCAGACGTTCAGCAGGTGGTGATCAGACGTTCAGCAGGTGGTGATCAGACGTTCACCAGGTGGTGATCAGACGTTCACCAGGTGGTGATCAGACGTTCACCAGGTGGTGATCAGATGTTCACCAGGTGGTGATCAGATGTTCACCAGGTGGTGATCAGATGTTCACCAGGTGGTGATCAGATATTCACCAGGTGGTGATCAGATGTTCACCAGGTGGTGATCAGATGTTCACCAGGTGGTGATCAGATGTTCACCAGGTGGTGATCAGATGTTCACCAGGTGGTGATCAGATGTTCACCAGGTGGTGATCAGATGTTCACCAGGTGGTGATCAGATGTTCACCAGGTGGTGATCAGATGTTCACCAGGTGGTGATCAGATATTCACCAGGTGGTGATCAGATATTCACCAGGTGGTGATCAGATGTTCACCAGGTGGTGATCAGATGTTCACCAGGTGGTGATCAGATGTTCACCAGGTGGTGATCAGATGTTCACCAGGTGGTGATCAGATGTTCACCAGGTGGTGATCAGATGTTCACCAGGTGGTGATCAGATGTTCACCAGGTGGTGATCAGATGTTCACCAGGTGGTGATCAGATGTTCACCAGGTGGTGATCAGATGTTCACCAGGTGGTGATCAGATATTCACCAGGTGGTGATCAGATGTTCACCAGGTGGTGATCAGATGTTCACCAGGTGGTGATCAGATGTTCACCAGGTGGTGATCAGATGTTCACCAGGTGGTGATCAGATGTTCATAAGGTGGTAATCTGGTGTTCATCAGATATTCACCTGGTGGTAATCAGATGTTCACCAGATGCTCACCAGGTGGTAATCAGATGTTCACCAGATGTTCGCCAGGTGGTAATCTGGTGTTCACCAGATAGTAGTCAAGTATTCACCAGATGTTCACCAGATGGTAATCAGGTGTTCACCAGATGGTAGTCAAGTATTCACCAGATGTTCACCAGATGTTAATCAGATGTTCACCAGGTGTTCACCAGATCATGTTAGTCAAGTATTCACCAGGTGTTTGTCAGGTATTTTTCTTCAGGTGGAATTATTTATTTATTTTCCTCTAAAGCTTCAAACAAACAAGCAGCTGTTTCATTTAAACATTTTACTTTTCATGTTAAAATGTTGGACAAACAGGAAGTGACCTCACTGTTAAACTGATGATTGGGTCAGAACCATCATTAAACCCAGAACCAAGTTCAGAACCAGAACAACACAGACATGGTGCCACCACCACTGTGCCTAACCACGAGTACGTTTGTTGGTTTTGTCGTTAGTGACTCAGGAAACTCTGGCTAACAAAAGGCGGGAATCACCATGGCAACCTGTGACTCATCCACAAGACTTTTCTTCCTCTTCTGTTTCCATCATGGCCGCCCCATAGATCCTTCATGTTGTCCTTGATCAAACCTTTGATGGTTAGGGTTTGAGGGTCAGTAGGAAACGGGAAGACATGATAAAACTCAGAGTAAATACCCTTACTCTGAAGCTCAACTTCAGAATAAAAGTAGTTCCAACAGAGCAGATCAGGACAGAGGAAGTTCTGTTTTGGTTCTCGTCAACATGTGAGCAGAATATTTTTCAGTTTTTATACCAAAGTTTCTGCGTTCAGGTCCTGATGTTCAGTTCCTTATTAGTTTACCAGAAACTGAACCCTTCAGAGAGGGGCAGCACGGTGGCTGTCTCTCAGTGAGCAGGTCCCTGGTTCAAATCCCAGTCCGGGGGCCTTTCTGGGTGGAGTTTGCATGTTCTCTCCGTGCATGCGTGGGCTTTCTCTGGGTACTCCGGTTTCCTCCCACAGACCAAAAACATGCATGTTAGACTGATGGTAACTCTAAATTGTCCCTAGATGAGTGAGAGAGTGAATGGTTGTGTGTCCCTGTGATGGACTTGCGACCCGTCCAGGGTGTCCCCCGCCCCTCACACAGTGATTGCTGGACATGGGCGCCGGCGACCCCCGTGACCCAAAATGGAAGAAGCGGGTAAAGCTAATGGATGGATGGATGGATGGATGGATGAACCCTTCAGAGACTGTAGACCTCTCAGTCTTCTCCTTTATTTGAACTGGTCTATTTGCAGCTTATCTTTGAGATCTATCAGATCCACCAGACCTGTTAGACCCTTCAGATCCACCAGACCTGTTAGACCCTTCAGATCCACCAGACCTATTAGAGCCGTCACATTCACATGATCTTTTTTACATATACTGTAGTGAGACATGTCTTTGCACAGTGAGACCTGTCTTCTCGCAGTGAGAGTTTTTGCAGTGCGTTGCGTCTTTGTACAGTGTGACGTGTCCCTGTCCTACCTTCGATCTCCATATGTCCCTGCAGACAGTAAAACCTGCAGCTGGGTGTCTCTGCTGTCCTCATTGTCTAATGGCGGAGACATTAAATGTCTTTAAATCTTCAGAATATGAAGCGGGGCAGTCACGGCCAACTCATCCGTCTGCGGAACATGCTGTTAGCGTTATGAGTTCTCCAGCGCCACCGACTGCTCCTCACCCCATTATACGGCCCGGATGGGCCCGCTTCCCAGGCCCAAATTAAAAAAGACGAGCAGAGTCCTTGAAGACGTGGCTCGGCCTGTGGAAATTAGCCTAAGTGTTGTCATTAATATTTCCCGACACGCGCTAATGTCTGCATCATAATGTAAAGAGCAGGATATCCCCCAGTATCTGCTGAGAGAGGCTCTTTGGGGAGCCCGGCAGAACCTTTATGTGATCCAGGATGAAGGCTAATGTTCCAACTTTTAGATTTAGTGTGACGTGCAGTTTCAGAGTCCCGAGCTTCACTCTGTTCCTGTCAGCAGCTGAAAGTCAAAACCTGCAGCGCGTCTCATCACGGGGGAGGGTTATACTTCTGTTATCCTTTTCTTAGTTGTTTCTTCAATGTAGTCCTGAGCCAGGCTGGACTCTGACGTCCTGACTCTGAGGTCCTGACTCTGACGTCCTGACTCTGAGGTCCTAAGCCGAGCTGGACTGAAGTCCCTAACAGTCAGTCTCTGAGGTCTCTGAGGTCTCTGAGGTCTCAGAGGTCTTGAAGTGGGAAGGAGGACGTTTCTCATCTACAGATATTTAACAACAATGACCCAGTTTTAAAAAGCACCAGGACTAATTCCTGCAGAATGATTCTGTTTCCGGGTCCAGAAAGGCTTCAAGAATTCAGGAATAAAGTTTAACGCCCACCAGGCCGTGACTGCCCCGCTTCATATTCTGAAGATTTAAAGACATTTAATGTCTCCGCCATTAGACAATGAGGACAGCAGAGACACCCAGCTGCAGCACCTGACCCACAGATTCTAAATAAGACCAAAAACCAGCAACAACTGACCAGTTCCAGTTTCAGAAGTCCACACTGGGATGTTCAGAATGAGAAACTGTTGTTTTAGTGTTTGATTGTCCAGTTTCTGTTAAACTGGTGTATGCTGTGGGCTTGGCCTGTTAAACTGTTGTATGCTGTGGGTGGAGCTTGTTAAACTGGTGTATGATGTGGGTGGAGCTTGTTAAACTGGTGTATGATGTGGGTGGAGCCTGTTAAACTGTTGTATGCTGTGGGTGGAGCTTGTTAAACTGGTGTATGCTGTGGGCGGAGCCTATTAAACTGGAATATGCTGTGGGCGTGACCTGTTAAACTGGTGTATGCTGTGGGCGGAGCCTGTTAAACTGGAATATGCTGTGGGCTTGGCCTGTTAAGCTGTTGTATGCTGTGGGTGGAGCTTGTTAAACTGGTGTATGCTGTGGGTGGAGCCTGTTAAACTGGTGCATGCTGTGGGCGGAGCCTGTTAAACTAGTGTTTGCTGTGGGGGAGCCTGTTAAACTGGAATATGCTGTGGGCTTGGCCTGTTAAACTGGTGTATGATGTGGGCGGAGCCTGTTAAACTGGTGTATGCTTTGGGCGGAGCTTGTTAAACTGGTGTATGCTGTGGGCTTGGCCTGTTAAACTGTTGTATGCTTTGGGCGGAGCCTGTTAAACTGGAATATGCTGTGGGCTTGGCCTGTTAAACTGGTGTATGCTGTGGGCGGAGCCTGTTTAACTGGAATATGCTGTGGGCTTGGCCTGTTAAACTGTTGTATGCTGTGGGTGGAGCTTGTTAAACTGGTGTATGCTGTGGGCGGAGCCTGTTAAACTGGAATATGCTGTGGGCTTAGCCTGTTAAACTGGTGAATGCTGTGGGCGGAGCCTGTTAAACTGGTGAATGCTGTGGGCGGAGCTTGTTAAACTGGTGAATGCTGTGGGCGGAGCCTGTTAAACTGGTGAATGCTGTGGGCGGAGCCTGTTAAACTGGTGAATGCTGTCGGCGGAGCCTGTTAAACTGGTGAATGCTGTGGGCGGAGCCTGTAAAACTGGTGAATGCTGTGGGCGGAGACTGTAAAACTAGTGTTTGCTGTGGGCGGAGCCTGTTGAACTGGTGTATTATATGGGTGGGGCTTGTTAAACTGGTGTTTGCTGTGGGCGGGGCCTGTTAAACTGGTGTTTGCTGTGGGCGGGGCCTGTTAAACTGGTGTTTGCTGTGGGCGGGGCCTGTTAAACTAGTGTTTGCTGTGGGGGGGCCTGTTAAACTAGTGTTTGCTGTGGGCGGAGTCTGTTAAACTAGTGTTTGCTGTGGGCGGAGTCTGTTAAACTGGTGTATGCTGTGGGCGGAGCCTGTTAAACTAGTGTATGATCTGGGCGGAGCCTGTTAAACTGGTGTATGCTGTGGGCGGAGCCTGTTAAACTAGTGTATGATCTGGGCGGAGCCTGTTAAACTGGTGAATGCTGTGGGCGGAGCCTGTTAAACTGGTTAATGCTGTGGGTGGAGCCTGTTAAGCTGGTGAATGATGTGGGCGGAGCCTGTTAAACTGGTGAATGCTGTGGGCGGAGCCTGTTAATCTAGTGTATGATCTGGGCGGAGCCTGTTAAACTGGTGTATGCTGTGGGCGGAGCCTGTTAAACTAGTGTATGCTCTGGGCGGAGCCTGTTTAACTTGTGAATGCTGTGTTTGGAGTCTTGTAAGATTATAGAATTGTCTGTATGGATGCCATGTCCATATTTTCTATTCACTATCAGACATTCTATTAAAAGGAAGTTTTCTGATAAAAATTTTTTTTTTAAAACACTGATGAAAGGGGCGGCCGTGGCGTAGTGGTAATGGCAGTCGTCCCCCGATCGGAAGGTTGGAGGTTCGAATCCCGGTTCCCCACACCATGTGTCGTTGTGTCCTTGGGCAAGACACTAAAGGGCGAGATACACTCGAGCGTCCTCACGATACGCCTATACGCAGCGTACGTACGCTGTGGCAAAAGCGTAGCCCCGCGTAGCCCCTCAGGGCAAGTACGCGCAAAAGTATTTTTTTACTACGCATACGCGATGCGCATACGCGATGCGCGGTGTCTGACCTAAACTTCCCCGGCGCCGGACTGTTTTGTATGTTACACAAATTAAATAAATTCCTCTTTTTTATCGCTGATCGGGCCTTTTCTTTTGTTTTTTTGCCTAAAGTCAAGTAACCGCTTCTTCCTCCGTTCACTCGATGAATGAAATGAATGAATTCAGGTCCTACCTGGGTGCGCGATGTTTTATATATTCCCTGGTGGGCTGTGTGCTGCAGGAAAAGCACTCCCTGTTATTATTTTTATTTCTGAGAGAACTTTTTATAACATATATAGTAGAAACACCGCATCAGAACACCGCAGCGGTCTTCAGCGAGCTGCTCATGATAGGTTTCACTTTAAAGGTTCAGTCTGCAGTTTCTGTAGAACTGCAGCACTTAGAAAAAATTTCAACAAGCAAAGCATTCTGATCCCTCCCCCTCAGAGCCATAGATGGCTCTGCCCCCTTGTGGTCTGTTGAAATTTGAATTCAAGCTCTGTTTTTATTGGCTGATTCAAATTCAAGCTCGGTTTTTATTGGCTGGTTACAAACTTTGTTTTTATTGGCTGGAAAATGGCGGGTCACTTTTTCTTTTTAGAAATGCTTATTT
>JBBPBX010029882.1:0-31260 GCA_038048925.1 Garcialebias charrua
ATATATATATATATATATATATATATATATATATATATATATAATATATATATATATATATATATATATACAAGCCCAAAACCAGAAAAGTTGGCACGTTGTGCAAATCGCAAATAAAAACAGAATACAATGACTTGCAAATCTTTTTCAACCCATATTCAACTGAATAGAATGCAAAGACAATATATTTAATGTTCGAACGGAGAAACTTTATTTTGTTTTGCAAATAACCATTAACTTAGAATTCAATGGCAGCAACACATTGCAAAAAAGTTGGCACAGGGACATATTTACCACTGTGTTACATCGCCTTTCCTTTTAACAACACTCAGTAAACGTTTGGGAACTGAGGAGACCAATTTTTGAAGCTTTTCAGGTGGAATTCTTCCCCATTCTTGCTTGATGTACAGCTTAAGTTGTTCAACAGTCCGGGGTCTCCGTTGTCGTATTTTACGTTTCATAATGCGCCACACATTTTCAATGGGGGACAGGTCTGGACTGCAGGCAGGCCAGGGGAGGACCCGCACTCTTTTGCTACGAAGCCACGCTGTTGTAACACGTGCAGAATGTGGCTTGGCATTGTCTTGCTGAAATAAGCTGGGGCGTCCATGAAAAAGACGTCGCTTGGATGGCAGCATATGTTGCTCCAAAACCTGTATGTACCTTTCAGCATTAATGGTGCCTTCACAGATGTGTAAGTTACCCATGCCTTGGGCACTAATGCACCCCCATACCATCACAGATGCTGGCTTTTGAACTTTGCGCCTATAACAGTCCTGATGGTTCTTTTCCTCTTTGGTCCGTAAGACACGACGTCCACAGTTTCCAAAGACAATTTGAAATGTGGACTCATCAGACCACAGAACACTTTTCCACTTTGCATCAGTCCATCTCAGATGAGCTCGGGCCCAGCAAAGCCGGCGGCGTTTCTGGATCTTGTTGATGAATGGCTTTTGCTTTGCATAGTAGAGCTTTAACTTGCACTTACAGATGTAGCGACGAACTGTAGTTACTGACAGTGGTTTTCTGAAGTATTCCTGAGCCCATGTGGTGATATCTTTTACACACTGATGTCGGTTTTTGATGCAGTACCGCCTGAGGGATCGAAGGTCACGGGCATTCAATGTTGGTTTTCGGCCTTGCCCCTTACGTGTAGTGATTTCTCCAGATTCTCTGAACCTTTTGATGATATTACGGACCGTAGATGGTGAAATTCCTAAATTCCTTGCAATAGCTCGTTGAGAAAAGTTGTTCTTGAACTGTTCGACAATTTGCCCACGCATTTGTTCACAGAGTGGTGACCCTCGCCCCATCCTTCTATGTGGATGACTGAGCATGTCAAGGAAGCTGCTTTTATACCCAATCATGGCACCCACCTGTTCCCAATTTGCATGTTCACCTGTGGGATATTCCAAATAAGTGTTTGATGAGCATTCCTCAAATTTCTCTGTCTTCTTTGTCACTTGTGCCAGCTTTTTTGAAACATGTTGCAGGCATCAAATTCCAAATGAGCTAATAATTGCAAAAAATAACAAAGTTTACCAGTTCGAACGTTAAGTATGTGGTCTTTGCAGTGTGTTCAATTGAATATAGGTTGAAAAAGATTTGCAAGTCATTGTATTCTGTTTTTATTTGCGATTTCCACAACGTGCCAACTTTTCTGGTTTTGGGCTTGTATATATCACCCATCAGATAAACAGGATTCATGAAAAGGAATGCAGGAATTTATTATAAACTCTTTTTCTACATTCTGAGCAACTTTCATGACAATCTGTTGACCCAGAAGTGGTTTTTGAAGCCCCCGAATGATCTGATGGGGTCATAGGAGAAATGTTATCCTTTTTGTGTTTTGCTAAAACTGCTATAACTCAATATTTCTCAACTAATTTGAACAACCTTGGCATAACGGTAGTTTGCTTTTTAAATGTTGCTGCATTGAAGAAAACGAGTTATAATACAATTTTGGAACTTTGTTTTTTGTAATGTTGCTAAATCGTTGCTACAAATCCCTTAAAAAACAGAATTGTCCTGTATTTGACATTAAATTCAATTCAAAAATACTTTATTAGTCCCAAAGGGAAATTATTTGTTGTTGTAACTCGTTATCCTCGTTTCATTAAGAGATGTTACAGATACTGATGGCTGCAGGCAGGAAGGATCTCTTGTAAAGGTCCATCCCACAGTGGATCCTAAGAAACTGGCTGCAGATGCCGTCCGATCCGTCCACCCAGACTTGGCTGACCTCTCGGTTCCACCGGGCAGTAGGACCACCCGAATGCCGGGTAGAACTCCTCCCAGAGCGATGGCCACTCCTCCCAGCAGCCTGCCGAGCTCCTCGTCGCTGCGGACAGCCAGCTGTAGGTGCCGAAACTTGAACATGCCAGTAGATAGTTTGCAATTAATACTGTTATGTTAGAATTTAGTACCACTTGACAGTGGGGACTGGGGCCCTAGGATCAATGTCTGGCTGTGATAAAGCATTCATTTATCAACATACAGTAATCCTATTTTATTTTTCTGGGATGAGAATCAGCTTCTCCAAATCTGAGGCTTCTGTCAGAAAAGGGTGGATTGTTCTCTTCAGGTCCAGGGTGAGGTTCTGCCTCAAGTGGAGGAGTTCAAATATCTCTGGGTTTTGTTCACGAGTGAGGGACGAATGGAGCGTGAGATTGACAGATGGATTGGTGCAGCATCTTCAGTATTGTGGACTCTGTGCCGGTCTGTTGTGGTGAAGAGGGAGCTGTAAGGCAAAGCTCTCTGCTTACCGGTCGGTCTATGTTCCTACGGCAACAAACTCTGGATGGTAAGTGAAAGAATGAGATCATGGATGCAGAAGGTTGAAATGAGTTTCCTCTGCAGGGTAGCTGGACTCTCCCTTAGTGATGGGGTGATCCGTTATCTGGGAAAGACTCATAATAGAATTGCTCCTCCGCATCGAAAGGAGCCAGTGGAGGTGGTTGGGGCATCTGGTAAGGATGCAGCCATGTGGGAACCGAGGGGAGACCTCTCCAGGTTGGCCTGGGAACACCTTGGAGTACTCCCAGAAGAGCTGGAAGAGGTGGCTGTGGAAAGCGATATCCGGGCCTCCCTGCTCAAGCTGCTGTCCCCGCGACCCGACTTCAGAACAAGCAGAAGACGATGGACTATGGATATTTTTTGTGTGGACTTGTTCCTGTTTAAAGTGCTTTATAAATAAAATGGTATGGTATGGTATTTTTTGTATGGAATGCTGCAACCCTAGCTGTAGGGGAACATGGCATGACAGAAGCTTTTGTTAACATTTCTGTGGAGTTTAAAGCCTGGAGATAAGCATGTCACCTTCTTTCTCACACCCTCCTGCACACTGGAGAGCTTCAGAAGAACAGGGGGCAGGAACTTGGAGATGATGTCCTGCAGCTGCTCGTCGGTCTCTGCATGGCCCAGGCGGAGGAACACACGTTCCAGTTGATCTGTCAAAACATGTCTCACCATCAGTCATGAACAAGCTCTGCCACATGCACGGCTCAGACATTACTATAAACTACTGTGCACGAGCTTCAGCTTCATCAGAATAAAGAGAAATATACCAGATTCAGTCATCCTCACGTGCATGTTGCTCCAGTTTGGGCGATGAGCTCAACCTTCAGTCTCCTGGCTTTAGCTCAGCAAGCAGCTAACATCGCAGGGTTTTTAATATTGTACCGATTCCACTGCCTTTTCACAACCGGTGAAACCACGTGTAACTAACCCCAAATGTCCACGTTGAAAAAGTACAATTCAAAAGTTTAGTTAAAGAGACGAGCAGCCAGCAGCGTGATGGTTTCATTAGACCATGATGACTGGGCACACGGCCTCCCGGCGCTAGCTGCGAGCTAGCTGAGCAGCCAGCTAGCGCTAGCTTTTAACTAGGCGGCTCCTTTTCAGTTTCTTAGCTTACTTTTTAATTATCGGGGCCGGAAAGCGTGTGATGAGAAATTTGTTTGTGGCGAGAGTCGGCGTGACATTACAGAAAAATATAAAAAGTCAAAAACGGAGGAAGAAACTTACTGAGTTCGTCCTGGGCAGCCATGTTTGCAGAAGGACATCAGCGACCCCTTCAGGTCGCTCGGTGTCACTGCAGCTGTCCTGTCCACAAACCAGACACATTTTCAGTCAAGAGATATTTGTCATTCACAACACACGTGATACACGAGGTGGAATGAAACTATGTGCACAGGCTCCCAGTTACATCCAACAAAAACACAAATTGAAAAAAAAAAAAAAAACATTAGTAAGATCCAAGTCATGAACTAAGAATATACTTCATGGTGCATAAACTTAAAATGGATTAAATGCTTCGGCCGTTGATTGAATATAAAAGTCCTGCATCAAAAGTCCACGATGATGCCTGTTATAGATGAATATATTCAAAATAAAGCTAGGAATAAAATAATATACTGTAATGTCTTAAACCAAGTTTAGTTCAGTTCAATGAATTTCTTCTTTTATTGTAACATTTAAAACAGAGTAGTGTTCGTTGGGGCAAAACAAAGTTCTGGAGGAGGGCTTTCCTTTGGTTCAGGTCACTTTCCACTTTGTTACCAGATCTCCAGTGGCCACTAAGCCCCCTCTGCCCCCATTTGCCTTCTAGCAACAGTCAGTTCAGTGGGAGGCGGGGAGACATGTCCTCTGAGGCCATTTGGAGCTGGACGAATTGTTTGTTTGGCGTCATGTCCATTTCTTTTCATCATCTTGCGAGTCCACCAATGCTTCCCAGCCGCAGGACACAACATGTCAAAAAGGAAATTATAATTAGCACTAAGATTGTACTAATTCCTATCTTTAATATTAAAATAACTATTCCCCTAAATTTAGATTAAACCCATTGCACGACCAGTCATCTTTACCAGCATTATTATTAAATATTACTTTCATTTCAAAGACTTCTGTGGTTTACTTGAAATTCATTGTTCGTTATAATAATTATAATTAATCCATTTAACATTTCTGTTCACTGTTATCTATGGACGGATAGATTCTATGCATGCTTCAGTCTCATACTAAACCCCTTTGTGTTTACCTATTGTACACAAATAAATATTTTGATCCAAAACATCATATCTTTTATTTGGTTCTTATAATCATTTGTGTCTAATACAATCAACTCATTCACTTGATCATGCAACTTTTATTTTAACCATAGCGAATTTTCCAATCCATCTTGTTGGCAACATATTTAGAAAAATATCTTCTCCATACATCCAATAACCATCTGCAATATGAAAAGATTTGTCAATGAATAGCTATTGTTACAATTTTCATATTCATCTTATCACATTCTTAACTTAAAGGTTCCAAGTTTTCATACCACACAGGTAAATTGATAAATTGGCATCATATATGCATGTGAAAACCAAAAATGTAGCCGTTTCATTGTATTATCTAAGTTGAATCCTTTTCATATAAGACATTTTATATTTAACGTTGTAATCTATTTTATGTGTTGTTGGTGATCCAATTTGTTCAGTTTTGATAAAAATGACACCACATTCCTCTTGAATCTTAAAACTACAATAGGTATGCAGATAATTATAAAATTACTGTGCTCCATATAGAAACCTATATTTTTTCCACATTTTGAAAGTTTAAAAAACATTGGTATGTTTAATTGGGTATTTTTTGTTTTATTTTCTTTACACTCTTATTCTTTCTCTTTATTCTTTTAACACATTGTTGTGAATTGTAATCATTATTTGTAATGAACTAGGAACTTTAGTTCATATAATGCATTCTTTTAAGATCAATTCCTTTGGAGTATACATTTCCCGTATCTACCAAATAAGTTTATTAGCTAATTTCTAAGGTTCATCACTTTTAACAGGACGTGTCCTTCTTTACAACACCATGATTCATTTAAAGTCTTTGTACAATTTACTTAAACAAAGGTTTAACATTGTTCCAAGTTCAGATCTTGTAATTAAATCAAATCCTCCCTTTGACAATTTAAAATGTCAAAAGTTAATCACCTATGATAGTCAAAACTAGTTACCGTAATTATCTCTTAGGCTTAATTTACTTAGTAAACTTTTCTTTATAAACTTTACTTTAGTTAGTGTATTCCCTTATTTAGGTCTTACATTATTTATAAATGCTTGTATAAGAATAATGTGTTCGGCATTAGTTAATTCAATGTTAAGCATTTTCTAATTGTATCGTATTGTTAATTTAGCCAAATCTGCAATATATTATTTTGCCATTCTTTATTGAGGTCTACAACTCTTCCTTTACTAGATTTCACACATTTTATACAAAATTTACTCGTGTGTTTTGATGAAAAGTTACAAAATTATATGTTACAGTGTGATTACAATAATTTAGCATGTGCATTAAATGCTTTATTAATGCTGGCAAGGATGCCAGAATCGTGTTAAGGTGTTTTTGTTGTATCATACTCAACTTATGTTGAACAATTTTGTCCTGGTTCCGGCTGCAGCCTTGGCAAACACTCTGGTGACTGGTCTGCACGGACTTGGTCATGTTTTCTTTACTGGTGTCTTCACCCCCTCCAGTTCGAGTTCATAGATGCCCCTAGAATTATCCAGAACAGAACACGTATCAGACTAGTTTTCTGCTCTTTGTCTTGATGTTTTGTCAAAGTTTATATTCTTCACAACACTGTCCTTGTTGTTCTTGAACTCTGGTGCATTGACTGCAGTTACACCAGGTACAGCTTCCTTCTTTCTGGATTTCTGCGTGAACCATGTCGATCCTCTCATGTTGAACGTCTGCTTGAACCGTGCGGATCCTCTCTCAATCTCGACTTTGCAGCAGGTGTAGCTGGTCACCAACTGGTCACGGTCCTTCCAGAGCGAGCCTTCACCACGAGCCATGTTGTTGTCGTCCAGGAAGACCTTGTTTTCCACCTCGTCTTCACTTTTCTCCTTTCTCAGCATCTGTAGTGGAAACAAGCTTCCCTTCTCCTTTTTCATACATAACATTCTGGGTCATGCTTAACAAAAGAGTTTTGCAGAAAGTTATTAACTGCTTAATATGAAAGCTGTTGTGTTAAAATTTTGTAAGTAAAGCTGAAACTATTCAATGTTCTGATTGTGTTCCACCTCCCTTTTATAATTTCTTTTATTATTGTGCCATGCACTTTCATGCAGTTCATGTGTATTTTCTGTTTGGTAAATTAGTATTAATACTAATAACTGTGAGGTTCCATGCTTATCTTAAGTCATGCAATTGAATCAACCGTTTAGGTATTTGCTTCTTTGTCCATCAGATGTTGCTTTGCTTCCTGTTGAAAGCTTTGATCAATCTTATGAGTCTGACACTCTGTTCCTGCTTAGAGATATTGATGGGAAAAAATACAACAAAATACTGTACAGTCCTTCTATTAATTAATTATTAAGTAACCAATTAATCAATCAATTAATTAATCAATTAATTAATTAATTAAGTATTGTTTTACCATTTACGTTTTTCCACCACATTGTATGCCTTAAGAAACTAAACATTGATAGTTTATTGATACAACTAACAAATTCAGAGTATTGTTGTGTCTGTGTGTGTTTGATACTTACTGAGCAGAAATTTCAAGAACATCAGCTTTATGGATCCTCTTCCGTATTTAGGAGCTGAAACAATAATCCTAACTGACCCTATCTTTTCACCTCAACAGTTTTTGCAAGCGTAGGAAAAATAGTTTGGTTATATCACAATAATTCATCATACATGCACAAAACATCAATGTAACAAACTTCGTAACAAACATAACAGCTATAAAAGGAAAAATAGGTTAAACAAGTTGAAATGTCCACTGGAAGTCATCTGTCCGTGGACCTAACCTGCAGATATCCTGTAGAAAAATACAATATAGTTAGAAATCAACATGAACAATGCCTTTTGTACATTATTTCTTTTGACCATGCATCAATTTAAGAGATTAATTTTAGTTTGTTGCAACATTTTGTCATCTGCAGTGACTATTTTAGTTGTATAGAACAATTCACTAAGTTTATCTGATTATGATGGGCGAGAAATATTAATTCTCTTCAGTGCACTGAAAACCCCAAATTGCTACCGGTAGACTATATAGATTTGAATTATAAGTAATAAATCAGCTTAGAACCAATTTACTTTTTCTTTTCATGTTTTCTTTTGTTGTACTTCTTTCTTTTGTAGAAATTATCATTAATTGTTTCATGAAATATTCCTTAAACATAAACACTATGCTGTTATGGTCCAAACAAGTTCATTTATTTTGTTGTACTTTTAAATTTTGTTCATTTTATGTTAGTTCTACTTTAAATAAAAACACAACACAAAACATTCTCTCACATAGCTACATACAAAATAGAAAATCGAAAAAATCGGCAGAAAGAAAAAATCTCATTTCATTTGCCCCCAACCACCAGTTCAAACAGCAGTGATCAGCCAGTAACAGAACCAAACGAACAACCCCTATCCAAATCTACAATCAACACAAATACACATTACACTCCGCACTACTTTAAAAACAAAACTATTTAACAATTCAGTTCTGATAGCTTCTTAATTACCTCAATGTGCAAACTGATCTGGCCTCCCTAACTTAACTGTAAAAATTCTGATCATACAAACATCTGTCCCCTTAAGTATTTAACACAACACTAAATCCTCATTGCGCATGTAAACATTTGCAAACTTCCACAAAGTATTTTCTGGATATCAGCACTCAGAGTCCCACTGCTGTTGTAAACAGTGACTTTCCTGTCTGCTCTGTGCTATGTCATCCAAGTCTCACTGTAGTCCTGCATTCATGCACAACACAGCAGTCAGCATTAATTTACCCAATTATTTATTTATTTATCCCAAACACATTTAAGCCTACGGGCATTATTCCAACAACTTTCAGTCAAAACAGTGTTATTTCAGGCACAACAAGTTTATAACTCACTGTCAATTATTTGTCAGATAACAAATCAATCATGAAAGCAAATCTCATATGATATGTTCCTCTTAAAAATGTCACAAGCTTCAAAAAGTAATTTCCAAAAAAGTTCTCTTGTGTCTCGGCTCAAGTTTTAAGGCTCCTGCTTCGACTCACTGTTTCTCCCGTTGTCTGACTTCCTGTACAACCTTTTGACCCTGGCTCCTCTATTTTTAACAACCATCTGTAATAAACAAAGAGCATTCCTAACTGTTTTTACTCTGGTGTCCAAATTTTTGTAGAATCCAAAACCTAGTTCTTGACAATGAATATGTGATATGTTGTTACAATATATGTCAAAATGTGTGTGTTTTTATCTGTCTAACACAATACTTTGTATGTGTGAGCGTTTGGTCAAATTAAAAATTGTGATTCAGACATTAGTTATAATTTACAACAATTTTGTATCTAAAAGTTTATTTATCTGTAACATAAAATATATGATTTGTTGTAATAATTTTGTATGCCTGGATGTAAAATTGTATTTATTTATTTGTATGGCCACTTTCTTGGTTCAAAGTTATTTCTTTTTAAACAGTATGTACTGTTCACACGTTCTTTTTAGAAAACACAGCCTAAAATCCTCTTACCTAAAGATAAACTTTTTGTTTAGATCATAAGTTGTTTAGATCATAAGTTGTTATCTTAACATTTTGTCTCGATGTGGTCAATTAAAAATCCTTTTCTTATCCAGACTTAATTGGCTTACAAAATTTACTTTAAAATTGTTTGTTTCAAAGATCATTTCAGTATGAAATCTGATCATGACTTTATAAAATACTGTAATAAGTAGACTTTAAATAACCATAGCTCACAGTAAACATCCTTCCAATGTGTGTGTGTTTCACCAGATGTCTGGATAGTGTCCATTTTCAGTCCACATTTTACTGCGTGTGTCCAAAAGCTTCATGTGACTCAGTTCAGTCTCTCGGCTTCTGCAACAGTTGACTTTCTCCTTTTTTTTTCAAAGTTGCTCATAGCAGCCTCCGCCCCGTTTTTTCAGTTCACGGATGTCATTCCTTTGTGTGCCCCTCAAATACACTTTCAGCGTTTGAACGTGTCCTCTCCCGAGACATTTTTCCAGTTCATTTACACTTCTCCAGCTCTACTGTGTTCCAGTGTCTCTGTGACTCTCAGCGCTCAGATTCAGTTCATCATAGGTGCATGACAGCTGTCTTCAGTGACAGTGTCTCAGTTCCTCATATTAGTTCCTCATATTATCATCATAGATGTTTTCTGGCTTCAATCGGTTTGAGAAACACACCCAGTAAGTAATTCTGTCACCGTGGCACAAAACAAAAATATATTAGCATTATCTTATATTCTTTTCACAAAATCAAAGTTCATACTGAAAGATCACTATTATTACAGAGCTTTAAATCAATTTTAAAATTGTATCACACTTGGTGATGTTGTTCAGTTTGTCCAATATAAATAAAATTATTTCTGCATTTAAATCATTTTAGTTCTATATTTTTAGACCAGAGAGATCCAATCTAAGTAAAAATTATTCTGGTACGGAGAGACAAAGATGTATGTAATCATTATTTACCTAAAGTGTTCAAAACCAATTATGTTTAAAGTAAATCTGTAGTACAATTCGAAGAAGATTTATATTTATATTTATGCTTTAATGAATAAAATGCATTCAACTGTTAATAATAACAATAATGAATTCAATTTATAATGCACTTTTCATTAAACTGAAAGTACTATGAAACTGTTCATAAAGGTTTGAATTAAAGTAATTATTTAAAGTTCTGGTTGTTTTCTGCACAAAAACTTTCTGCTCTTGAGATGAACAGCAGAACTTGCACTTCTCAATCCACTCCCTAGCACCAAGCCTGGTTCAGGCTTGGAAGTCAACTCCTTTTATGGTAATTCATGAGTCACTCTCAAACAGGCCTCATTATTGCTCCGTTCGGCAAGACAAACCAACACCCCTTCTTTTCAAAGTTTTAATGTGAGTACAGTTTTATTCTCTATTCTTTTATATAGTGTACGTTGTTTTCAGAACGAACATATAGTTTTGGAATGTCTAACACAATTGAATTTATATTCCACTCATTTTCCTGTGGCTTCTCATAAGAGTCTGCTGTGTGTGCGAGTGTGTTTGTCTGTGTGTGTGTGTGTAGCTTTTTTCACTGGTCTCATTGCAGCGAAACGACTCTACCACGGGAGCAGTTTTAAGAGAGGGAGAGAAAAAAGACGGGTGGGGCGGCAGACCTCTTTGTTCCAGCTGTCTCGCATCACAGAATCACTCACTCCACCGGCGAACCGCAAGTAAGTAACTTTTTGTATTGTCTTCTTTATAACTTATAGTTCCTTTCACTGTTTTAAACAAACTTTTAAGGTAGTAAACTTAATCAGGTTTTGTTTGACCCTGTTTATGACCGTGTTAAGCACATGTTTGCGTGTGTCTTTATTTCTGATCTTCTTGTTATCCCATTTTCTTTTCGGGAATGTTTCGGGAATGTTTCCTCACACAAATTATCTTGTGCGTGGGTATGTGTGGGGGTAATTTGACAATTTTCCGAAGGGCGTGATCCCCAGCTTCTTTTACACAGTTTTTTCTTCAGATACACATATGAAGACGTCTTATTATTCCTAGATTTAAACACTTAAGCACTTTATTTCAAAAAATTTTACTATTATGAAACCAGAATTAATTTCACATTTAGTTTAAACTAGGTTGTATGCGAGCTTATCTCTTTGGGAGATGAACTCTTTTAGGAGTATAATAAATTATACGTGGGTTTACCCAAACTCTGATGATGTCTCAGTAAAAATGTGTGTGTGTGTGCTTCATTTCAGGAAAGATCTGTTTCTTGTCAAAGCCCTCAGAAGAAAAAGAAAAAAAGAAAACCACAGCACAAACAACCGTTCTTTGTCGACCGTCTCCACTCAAAACAACTGCCTCTTGACATCCAGCAAAATCAGACGACAGCTACCAGTGCAAAAATGATCAATTACATCGGAACCTCAAGACCTTTGACCTTTCTTCTAACACTCCAACTTCCTTGGAAAAAACATTCCTCATCTCTTCCCAAGCAATACTACAAAACAGCTAGTTTAAACAGGAAATTCCAAACACAGCAGACAAATATTTTAAGAAGCAGAAATTGCTTCCACATCGAAAAGTTTTCCAACATTCCTTGCACACAACGCCTTTCATGCACACAGGAGCGCAGCAAGTTTCCTGCAAATCTAAATTTAGCACAGACATGCAGCATTTCACACAGCTCACACAACTCTGTACTACTCTAAACAATGGCTTTGTATTATAATTTTCATGGTTTATGTAGTAACCTTACACTTTATTTTTATTAACACTTTAATTATTGATTCAGTTTATATATTAATACTTTAGTCAATAATTTATGTATTAACGCTATATTCTATTATTTTATTTTTAACGCTATATTCTATTATTTTATTTTTGAGGACATTTTATGCAGTGTGTTCATAGCTATTATTAAATCATTAAATTATACTATTAAATTTTATATGCATTTTTAATGTACATGTACAGTTTTCAATAAAGATATTTGTTTTATTCAACTGTGCACAGTTTTTCAGGCCTTTAACCATGGTATGATGTTATTATCAATCAAACGCGTTGTATGTGTTACATTTCACTAAATTTAATGCCAAATTTAACATACATATAACTCGCTTACCACGTAGTAAAACTCCTACCTTACGTGACTGTAATTTACAGCTTTTACCCAATTTCGCCTTGTCAGACAAAAATGGACTGAATGATCACTTCAGCTTTAAACCTTACTTCTGCCGCGTTTTTCTCCTGCGCTCAGAAACTGATCCGGGTACAGCTTTTTTAACCTCCTTTTATATATATACAAGGAGACTAGTGATCAACTAGCTTTTTAATTTTTACAACCGGTTTACCAATATAGCTTTACTTTAAGTGCTTGAATTATAACATGCAATTTAGTTTTACCAAGTCTAAAGCACATTTTCAAACTATATTTTTACTGCAGTGTCGACACAGAAAGCTGTTTTTTATATCCAATTTAATTCCAATTTGACTGTCAGCATATGAAAACTATTTAATTTTCAATTTGAATTCATTTTTAATTTGTCAAACAGCCAAAACTTGACAAGTTTTTTCAGTATTTCTCCTTAGTGGCAAAAGAATTAAAGAAATCCTCAGTTTACAGGTTCCAATGCCCTGATCAAGCGAACACTTTCTCCACCAGCTGAGAAAGAAAGAAATCACTTATACAATAAAATAAAACATATTTACCAAAGGGCCCAATATTTCTTCCAGTCTCAGTCAGCAGAAGAAAGCAGCCAGATCAGACGGCAAACCCGTACGGAGCCACCAAATGTTGAGGCGAACTGGTCCTCATATTGAATAATTTGACACGAGACCTTTCTTCCTTTGCCAGCAAGAGAACTCTTTTAATAAGTAAATACAGAACATACAGCTGAACAGTCTATACCGAATCGAATCTAATCTGTGTCCTCAGAATAGCATGTAGTTTCATTTATACCTTCTTTTTGACGTCATTTCTTATGTAAGAAAAAGGGTCTGTTCTTTCCCGTAAGGGAAGAACTCAAAACAGTTTTGGGAAGGGCAAAGACAGTGTATTTCCTAAAAAGGTAACTTTGCATGAACATAAACAGTTTAGCTTATCTGTGTCTTGTCAGAGGGTAAGAGTTTTTCCCTTGCATGGAGGAACACAAATTTAGGATTAATGACTTTGTTATTCTGGTTCTCACCAGATGTTCTATGAACTCCTGAACTTTTGTACGTGCTCTGTCCAACGAGTGTTGGATTTCTGGACAGACTGTAATGCCCTACAAATACATATAACAAAACCTACAACCTTAGGTCATGTGACCTGTGTTGGTACGTCAGTTGACCTCATGCTGTGTGACCAGTGTCATTGTGTCAGTTGACCTCAGGTCATGTGACCTGTGTCGGTCTGTCAGTTGACTTCATCTCATGTGACCTGTGTCGTTTTGTCAGTTGACCTCAGGTCATGTGACCTGTGTTGGTCCGTCACTTTACCTCAGGTCATGTGACCTATGTCGGTCCATCAGTTGACCTCATGCCATGTGACCTATGTCGGTACGTCAATTGACATCAAGTTGTGTGACCTGTGTCGTTTTGTCAGTTGACCTCAGGTCATGTGACCTGTGTTGGTCCGTCAGTTGACTTCATGTCATGTGACCTGTGTCGTGTCAGTTGACCTCAGGTCATGTGACCTGTGTTGGTCCATCACATGACCTCAGGTCATGTGACCTGTGTCGGTCCGTCACTTGACTTCAGGTCATGTGACCTGTGTCGGTCCGTCAGTTGACCTCATGTCATGTGACCTGTCTGTCAGTTGACTTCATGTCGTGTGACCTGTGTTGGTCGTCACTTGACCTCAGGTCATGTGACCTGTGTTGGTCCGTTAGTTGACCTCAGGTCATGTGACCTATGTCGGTCCGTCAGTTGACTTCATGTCATGTGACCTGTGTCGGTCCGTCAGGTGACGGACAACAATAGGTCAAGCATGTTGTAGAACACAGCAATGGGCCACCTGCATGTGTCAGAACGCACCGTATATACATGTGCCAAGGACAAGGAGAGAGACAGTACTTGTAAGCAAAATAATTTATTTGACAGAACATCAGGGTTATAGGATAATCAGCACAGCAGAATAAGACAATTGTATGCATAAACTTGTTCTGGAGCAGACAAAGCTTTCCGTTCAGTGGATGTCCCAAAATGTTCAACTGTGAGATAACTTCAGGGTCTGTTATGTGTGAATTGGTCAGGGCCTCTCTAAGGGGGGAAGTGCAACTTACTTACCTGGTGGAAACATTGGAATGCAGTCTGGTGTGGTGGGGGTGTCTGAGTTGTGAGCACGCATATTTATAACAAAAGGCAGTTAATGGCCTACTAATGGTTGAAGAGAAGGAGGGGGTTTGTCCTCAGGATCTTGAAAATTCAGTCATCCTAGTGTTAAATCAGTGGGGGTTGTTGTTTTGGGGAGAAAAGACAGGAAGAACCAGTTTGTGCGATCCATGGTCTTCCAGGACATTGTACCTGAATCATGTGAGGTCAGTGGGGGGGAGAACATTTCAGTTTGAGTACCAGTATTGTTTTCCAAATTGAGTCCTGCAGACATTATGGCCAGGGTGAGAGTCACAACTGATAGCATTATCATTAACACAAAAGAACTGGAGGGAGACCTCCAGCTGAAAACAAAATGGAGGTTGGAGAGTTAAAAAAAAAAGTATCTCTCCAAAGTCAACTAAGAGTCTTTTCACAATTTTCCCTTTAAAACAATATCAGCAGTCAGATGCAAGTCCAAAAAAAAAAAAATTATTGAAAGTCTAGGGAAAAAAAAACAAAAAAACAAAAAAAAAAAAACTTGAAATTACTCACTCCTTTTGGTGATGACTGAGGCGAAAATAAATACCACTTATTGGCAGCAGGCAGCAGGAAGCATCAGCAGATTTTTATGGGTGAAGTACTGCGATCACCTGGTCGTCTTTATTGGCAGTAATTGTCTTCCATACCACCGCGAACATCCACACGTGCAGCTCCAGAAGCCGGTCCACAGCTCCTTGCAGCTGGGCGACACCCCCAGCAAGCAGATCCTCCAGGCAGGATGAATCACACGGTCTCCAATCCACCTCAGGCAGGTGAGAAGCTCCAATCCACTCGAGATCAGGACCTCCACGCACGCTTCCCCGGGCAGAGGCACGGACTTTGCCGCGCGCCGCACGGTCACCCGGTCACTCGGGATCACCAGCAGTAGCGGACAGCCACAGATTTACACCAGAAGCATGGAGGGAGCTCCAGGGAGATCTGCACCGTGTTCAAAGGCTGGAGGACTGAACGCCGACACAACAGGCGCGCGCAGGATGTAAACAAGCTGGAGTCGCGGTGAGCAAAAGATAACAAAAACATCTAGAATAAACTAAAAGAATCAAGTAAAAAACGCAATAAAAACACTGAATTTAAGTGAAGTAGAAAAAACAAAGTAAAAAATATAGTAAAATAGAGGAATAAAACAAGGAAATTACAAGCAGCTGAGAAAAATACGTGTGGACGTGTGCGCGGCCATCTTGAACAGAAACAGAACAGTTTGTATCGTTGAGTTGTCTGTACCCCTCCCAAATGTATTGTTCCCTGTCCATAATAACAACTGCTGAGCCTTTATCTGCCGGTTTAATGACTATGTCCTTATTTTTGGTTAATTCTAAAAGAGCTTGAGATTCAGTTTTAGAAAGGTTTGGTACATTTCTGGAAAATTTAAAAGTATTGTCAAACTGGTACAAGTCTTTAGCAATAAGTTGTCTTAGTTGAAGTGGTATACTGGACATTGCAGGGGACCATGTGGACGGTGGTAAGAAGGGCACCGGTTTAATTCTGGATGAGTTTTTAAAAAAATGAGCTAATTTGAGGCGTCTGTGGTACCTTTGTACTTCATAACGTGCCCCGAGATAGTTGTCCTGTGAAACATTGTTTGGATCTGAAAGTGTAAATGTTAGGCCCCTATTCAAAACTTTAAACTGGTCATTTGAAAGAGAAAAAGATGTTGAAAGGTTAATCACATTGCTAGGCCCCTCGGAAATAACACCACTTAAGGGGACCTCTATTTTACATTCGTGTGTTTACGTCTGACCACCCTGTTCTGGTCAGAACCCAGGTCGGTAGGTTGTGGTTGAGGCGGCGATGGGTTTCGTCTTGCCCGAAGGGATGGTCCAGTCTGGTCACCTAGTGGGGCGTTCAGCGGTGTAATGTAAGGAAGAGTGTCCTTTTGATGTTGAGGACCCAGAGGGACCTCTGTGGTAGTGTCAATCAGGGCGTTACCTGTAATTACCATGTTGTCTGAAGGGGTAAAAGTCAGATTCATACTCACAGTGCTGACTTCGTTTTGAGGCAGCGGTCGGAGGGTCAGCTGAGGGGCCCTGTTTAGCATCTGACTAGAAAGGGGGTCCAGTTGAGTGTCCGAAAGCATGTCGTCCTCGTCTTCCTGTGAGCTCGGGATGGGTGGTGAGTTGGTCTGGATGTGGGTCTGAGTCACCAGGTCGACGCCGTTGGTTCCTGGTGGGGAGGTGGGTGGGTGGTGGACCTCCGCCGTGATCGCCATCGTTGTGGGGGCTTGGTGTTCTGCGTTGTCTTGTAGTTGTTTTTGGGTGCGATGTTGTCTTGGAGGACGTGGAGGAGGTTGGTTCGTGGGGCATGTTTCCCTCGTGTTGGAGGTAGTTGGTACCTGCTCTTCATTACGAAGCCTTTGAACATCTGCAGCGGTCGGGGAGGCGTTGGGGGGGTGATTTTCCCAGAGAAGCAAGGATGCATCTTGTTGTGCGTCTCGGAGGATTCGGTGGGCGTAGTCAATAGTGGACGGATGTAGACATCGTCCAAGGCTTCTGCGGCACCATTTGACCGCTATGTCGAAGGGACCATCCATGTCTGAGGTGGTCTCGCTGGCCAGATCGGCCCTCGCCTGGATAAGGAGAATCTCATAATGGTCGGTCAGAATCTGCATGGTGGTTTGCGCCCAATTGTCTGCATTGCTCTTGATCAAAGTTAGTGTTATGTCACCCGGAGCTGCTGGTTTGATGATCTCAGTGAGGTGGTCTCTAAGTTTTTTGATTGCAGGAGGCTCACCTGACTGAAGTTTGGAGAGATGGTGACGTGCTTTGATCAGTCGGCTGAGAATCCTGACCCGTCTGACAAAGTCCGTGTCCGTCTGTTCTGGCACGTTGGATGGGATGTCGTGGCGTCTCGGTCCCCCGACGTTGTGATGGGGGTTGGTGGGTCTGGCCTCATGGTGTTGTGTTCTACCATGGTCAGGTTGGCGTTGAGGTTCCTGGCGTGTGCGTTGTTGCCAGTTGTTGCGAGGTTGGCGTGGTGGTCGGTAGTCCCAGCGGAGGGGGGAGCGGCGTGCCGGGGAGTGCCGGTGGTCCCCGCGGAGGGGGGAGCTGCGTGCAGGGGAGTGTCGTTGAGGTGGTGAGTGACCCCGGCGTGGTGAGGTGCGGGCACGAGGGGCCCAGTGGTCCTCATGGTCTGGTTCATACCCACGGTGCACAGGAGGGTACTCACGTTCATAGTTGTGTTGCCAACGCCTGTCGTCAGGTTGGTGGTGGGCCTCTCTGGGCTCCCAAGGTTCTGGTGAGCGGTGGAGAGGGGCCCGGCGCTGGTCACGGTGACGTGGGTCCCGTCGCCGTGGAGGAACATGTGGTGAGGGTTCACGGTCAGGAACCAGGCCCCTTCTGGTAGCTGAGGCATATGAGCTTGGAGGGAAGGCTCTGTGTGTGGGAGGGCCTGGCCTCACCCATTGTTCTTGTTGTTGTGGCCTGCCATGCCAGTCCTCATCTCTTCTGTGGTAACGGTCTCGTGGTCGACCCTCTCTGTTTTTTCTTTTCCTGGGACCAACAACAGTCCAGTCCTGGTCATCATCGTAGGGGTGCCAGGGCATGGTAGGAGAGTCGAGAGGAGTTGTTTACCTGAGAACTGACTGGAATGTGGCCTCACAAAAAATTGGAGGGAAAGTTTGTAAAATCCAGGAAAAGATTTTATTTTACAAAAAAAATATTTACAAATATATACAAGTAAGATACAAACTGATCGTCAACGTTTCGGACAGATTGTCCTTCATCAGGAGAAAACAAAGTTTATATCCTACAGTACAGGTAACACCATGTTGTCTGTATGGAGTCCTGTGTAAACTGAAGCATTTAAAATTGAGGTGTGAACGCTATGCATTCTGGGAGAGGAGCAGGGGCCCCCAGTGGCCCCTGTTGATTGGGTGTGAAGGGCCCTCCCCCTCAGAGCTAGCAAACAGGTTTTGTACAGAGAACAAAATGGTGGTCAGAAGCCCCAATGCCTTCTGGGTAGTGAGTCCAAATACATGTAAACAAACTACAGGAAGTGGCTTTTCTTGTGTGTACATAGGAAGACAAGTAAAATGGTGGTCAGAAGTCCCAATGGCTTCTGGGAAATGAGTCCAAACAGTACCTGGATTTTAGCAGAAATCTGATGAGAAGTGTCACTTTTGGTAACATGCTCAAGACAATTTCCTTTAACCCATCTCTCCATCTTTCCTCCTATCTTTTTCCCTCAATTCTAAGCTGGAAACTATTTTAAGCTAAAGAGCCCTCAGACTAAATATGTTTAACATCCAGTATTGAAGTCTGTTGTGTTGAATTTAACTGTGCTGACGTATTAAATTGAAAGAAAGTGAAATCATGTCAATCAAGTGTAATGGTGTTAATTTAGTTGATTCATTTTAAATAAATGATAGTGTCTCTTTGACATATCAAACTAAGTTAACGTCTCTGTCACTTAATGGCTTTATTTATTTATCCATCATAAAGATCACAGAAATATTGGGTAAACTGAAAAAGAAAGAACCCGTGAAATTACTATTCAATCTGAATAAGTAAATTAATTAAGGTAAAGAGGTCAGTATTAATATTGACCTCCTCATAATCCTTTATATCTGCCTGTGACCAACAGGCACCTCAAGGCCACTTTCTACTGTGTGTTAGAAAGGACAGCCTGAGTGACGTCACCTGCAGTAACATATAAACTGTAATGCTTTGCAAAAGTATTTAATGAGCTCCAATTCGCAGTAGCACAGATGTCTGCGACTGGCACACCCTTAAATAATGACCAGGAAGTGGCCAAGCCCCTAGTGGAGTGAGCATGCACTCCAGAGGGTACCTGTTGACCTTTGCTACTGTAGGCCCTTTTAATGGCCTCAGTCACCCAATGTGAGAGGCGTTGTTTTGATAGGGCTCTCCCGGTAGCAGGTGCTGCAAAGCAGACGAACAGTTGGTTTGTTTTCCTCCATTCGGCTGTTCTCTGCATGTAGGTGCGTAAAGCCCTCACTGGGCAGAGAGCCTGTAGCCTTTCCTGTTCCTGAGTGAGGACAGGGGCCGGTGGAAAGGAGGAGAGATCAAAGTCTAGACTCCTGTGGTTCAAGGTCAAGACCTTGGGTGTGTATGCGGGATTAGGTCTTAAGGTGACCTTTGACCCATCAGGGGTGAATCTGGTACACATTGGATGTACAGACAATGCATGGAGGTCACCCACGCGTTTCGCTGAGCAAAGTGCCAGGAGTAGAGCAGTCTTGTAAGAGAGTAAATCTATCTTAACTTCACTCAGTGGCTCAAATGGAGGGCCGCAAAGAGCCCCCAGGACCAGGCCAAGATCCCAACCAGGGGTCAGGGTTCTGCTGGGTGGTTTGGTCCGAAGGACAACCCTCATAAACCTTATTATGATTGGATGTGCTCCGGGTGTTTTGTGTCCCCAGCCTTCATGGCAGGCTGAGATCGCTGATAGGAAAACTTTGTGGGTGACCTCCATGCATCTCCTTCCGGCACTCGGCAGAGCAGGTTGCATCTCTTTTTGCTTCTCTCCTCCCTAAGTTTTCCTCCTCCCTGCTTTTGCATTTTGTCTCGTCTTTAACTCTTCAGCGCTCACTCGAAACAATTTGAAATGGATTCATTTATGTGGGCTGTTTCCTCTATTGATAAAAAAATTTCCACGAAGCGCACCGGACCTGGGGCCTCATGTACAAAGACTTGCGTGGAATTCTTACTGAAAAGTGACGTACGGTCAAATCCAGAAAAGTGTCTACGCACAAAAAAATCCAGATTTATCAAACTGTGCGTACACCGGTATCCACGCACATTCCTTTTGTACATCACAATCAACGTGGAATTGAGCGCACATGAGAGAGTGGCCGACTCCGCCTTTGACACGCCTCCGTATAAATATGCAAAGTCATTTAAATATGCCATGCACGACAGGAATGTCGTCTCTGCTCCATTGCAAATCATGTCGGAACGTGGAAAAAAGAGGAACTTCACGGACTGTGAACAGGAATCACTTCTGAGTGAGGCAGAGAAGCACGGAAAAAGGCTTTATTTGGCACGCTCAGCGCAAAACAAACCATCCACTTTTAAATAAGAAGTTGACCAAGCTGCTCTTACATGCCTGTATAGGTTAGTGGTGAGCGCGCACGCCCTTCGTCCCAAAGGTCGTGAGATCGACTCCCGCATGGTACAACGTTTTTTTTATTTTGTTTATTCCAGATTTAAAGAACACAGGAAAACTATTTAATGAAACAACAAGAAATAGAACAATACATGAAATGAAAGGAAGCAGACGATTTCTTGTTTTGTAAATAGTTTTCATGTGTATTTAAATCTGGAAGGAAAAAAAAGAAAAACGTTGTACCATGCGAGATTCGAACTCATGACCTTTGGAACTAAAGGCAAGCACGCTACACACTGACCTAAACGTAGGCATATTGGTACAGCTTGGTTAACTTCTTATTTAAAGAAATCACATCTCATTGTTGTCAATATCGTTGCCACTATTTGGCGCATGCTTTTATATCCACTCATCTAATTGCGTCCATGTGGATGTAATAATCGTTAATCATGTGTGTTTGGTGGGATTAATGATTGTTTTCACATCATGGACACAGTTTCTCAGAATCACCTGTAAGTGTCGCCAAAGGAACAAAGACCACAGAAACGTGCGTACGCCAACAGGGGAGCTTGCGTGGAGGTGCGCAGATATTCACGTTCAGTTCAGTTTTGATACATACGGGGTTTTGCGTGGAAAGTGACGTGCGCACGGTTTTTGTGCGTGCGCACGGTTGATACATGAGGCCCCAGGAGAAGCAGCTTGCCCCTTCGACACGCATGCGGTGGGATACACTATGGACTCGTGGAGCGAGTGGAAGCCAATGTGTCTGACCGTTCTCTCTGTCGAAGACGTGGACGATTTGTGGATTATTGGCATATTGGTAGCTGCTGCTCTGTTTTTTGGGATCGGCGGAGGTTTCTGCTACTGGAAGCTGAGGAAGACTACCGTGGTGATCAACGTGCTGGCGAGACTTCCTGCTCAACAAGATTCTCTGATCTGAGCTATAACAATAATAATAATAATAATCAATTCAATTTATAACGCACTTTTCATTAGTGAAAATCTCAAAGTGCTAACCTCAACGACCCAGCTGTTGTACGAACTGAACCGCACGTTGGGAGCAGCGGTGGACAGCCGCGGACCTGCGGTGCATTTTGGGACTCGTTTACAGCCGACCCATCAGGGCACAGATGGGGATTTGAAGCTCGGAACCTCACATGATTCGGATTTGGACCTGAACAGCACCTGGACTTCAAGGCTGCAGTCAAAAGTACACTGTAGCCTGGCCTGAAAATAAATAAAGCGACTAATCTAATCGGGACTTTGAGCAACCTTGAAAAGAAGGCTGACTGCAAACTTCTCCTGGAGTGAAAGCTGTTGAGAACTCGCTGCCCCCCTCCCCCCAGAGGTCTCCGTGTGCATTCAGATGGAGCCGAGCTGAGGCCATCTACAGACTGTGCTTATCTGAAATGATTACTCACGGACTATCTCCCTGCTTGCCATGAAATGCAACATGTCTTGTCTTATTCGTGCTAAAGCTGGTAGAGTTTTTTAGACTTTATCATGGAGTGTCCTAAGACAAATTGTGATAGATTCTTTTTTGAATACCAATGATTACCCGACTGTATGTTCCTTTTTCATATCTGATTGTTGATGGCGCGGTTTTATACTGCTGCGGCTTCCGTGCGTACGTCCTTCTTCGGATGGTGCACACGCCAATTGCAAAACTTTGTACCTTGGTGCAAATATGCCAATACAGATATATTCTATTCTATTCTATTTAATCATTGAGTAAGAACGACCTTTTTCCAATAAATCCTGAAGGAAGGTCAGGAGTTGAGCCAAGTCGCATGCATACGAAATAATATTTCTTTCTGAGCACCAGGCTTCAAAGATACGTCACTTTTGTATGTATAAAGATTGTGTTGAACCAGCATGGGCATTCTGTAAGGTCAATACCACATTTTCTGGTAAACCTGACACCATCAACCTGTTCTTTTTAGCCAACAAGCTGAGGCTTTTGGTTGTTCCTGGCCTAAGTGGTTGTATTGCTCCTTCTGGTGACACAGAAGCTATTAACCTCTGGGGGTCAACCAGATTGGGAAGGCCTTCTTGTTGATGTGGTCCCAAGTTACCTTGCTCAGGGTTAATTGAGGGCCGATGTCGCCTGTCAACTTTATTAGACAGGTTTGGAGCGGGAAATGTATTTTCCTCCTCCACGTCTGGAGTTCTGTTGTGAGGCTGCGAGTTATGTAAACGAGCAGATCTCCTAACTCAACTCCGGTCCTTGTTATGGTCCAGTTTACTGGTCCTCTGCTTTAATGGAGCATTGGTACCAGACAGACCGACCGGGGTCCGTGTGTCACCCCCTGGAGGAATTATATTTGAAAGTAGTTTTGGATCAGCACAGGACGGGGAGAGACGTGCTGTATGAGTACTACTTGGGCATTTCATGTCCCTCGTTAATAACAAAGGAGCAGCTGCACCGTGCGAGTGTGGGGGTGTAGCTGCTGCTTTGGCAGACTTGAGATTATTGGATGATAAGGAGCTCAGTTCTTCTTGAACAACAGAAAGAGAAATCTGATTCGGCTCTGGTTTGTTTATTCCTACAACTGGCTGAAAACAGTCATTGTTGTGAAGGTGTGAAAATTATAGCTGCCCGAGGGCGTCTGATGGAGCCCCCCCCCCCCATTGTCACACATTGTCAGCTTGCCTCTCTGAGGAGCTGACATGTCACGTGTCCGTCTGGTCAGTGTATACATAGTTCCCCCACACGTGACGAGTATTGCGCCATACCGGGTTTTTCGCCACCCGTAAAGGCAGAGATGGCAGACAAACAGACTCGAGCTACCACAGCTAAATACATTACTAGCTTGACAAAGGCAAAAGAGCAAAATGGCAGTGGTCGGAGTTGAATGAGTTAGAGAAAGAAATCCTGGCAGACGAAGCGGACAACTTGTCACCAAGAAGTTACTCTGATATCATTAATTATTTAATTACTACGAGGAGTGCACAACAACGAGCTTCACAGCTTTAAATCCAAAAAAGATGTGTAAACTGTCTTAATCATATCTAACCAGCTAAATAAAGGTTTAACTAAAATAACACACAGCCAAAAAACAGTCCAGGCTCAACACGGACCAGGACCAGCACTTTGAGTGTTACCGTGTTGGAAGTTAGCTAAGCTAACCATAGCTTTAGACGGTGCTAAATCATGAGAAAAAAACAGCTCTAACACACAGACAGTTGTACTCTAACATTGTTCTGACATTGTTTCACAAAATGATTTATGTAGAATATTTTGTTTACCGGCCAAAAGCACAACGTCTTCAGAGCAGATCCGAGCAGACTCAGAGAGAGATGGGGCTGCTGTGAGCTTCTCCGATGAGATAAATCCTTCACGTTTACTTATTTTGGGGATTAAGTGAAACCTGCGCGTTGCCCAAACGTCTACCCGACTGGAAAACCCACTGACCCAACACGAAGTAACCATTGCAATTAATTATAAATAAACAAAAAAAAACAACGTGAAAAATATACATCCAGTAGACTGCGATGACTGCTGCTCTCGTAGCGTTCCACCTCCACGCATGAGGGTCAACCCGGAAATTCCACAGATGTTACGTCACATGGGAACTATGTATTGGCTCTCCCGTTGTTCACAATGGAACCAGGGTTTGAGCACGTGATCCTCCCCTCCTGTCTTCCTGAGAGGTGTGTGTGTGTGTGGGGGGGGGGTTGCAGACGCCTCTGCGTCTGCTCATTGCAGAGGCACTCTGCTGGGGCTTATCAATTATGCTAATACCCCGTGAGCCGTGAGAGAGAGGAGAAAAAAGTGCCTCTCTCTTTATGACGGCCTGCAGATCGGAGACCTGTTCTGTGTTGTTGTTGTTTGTGTGTTGTTGTTTTTTTTCAATAAAAAAGAGAGGAGCTGTTTCATGAACTTTATGTGTGCTTTCGTGCAATGACGTACATGATTTTTTTGTCACTCACAGCAGAGAAGGCATGATTTGGGCATGCTGAAAATATACCAGCTGATTGTACTATGTTACAAACAAAGTCTGGACATGAAGGGATCATTCCCGTTACCACGTGGGCGGGTGACCCTATAATGTGGACACGTGGACCTGGTTCATCAGGCACGGTACTTTCTGTTGTCCCGGTTCGCCGAGGAGTCCCTGTGTTTGGTCGCCTGGCGGGGGACAAAACTGTTTTTGCTCCATGCGTGCTCGGTACGAGGCGGGCCCTGGGGTTTTTTTTTTTGCCGGGGCTCCTCCTCGTATGCTGGCCGTTTCTGCGGCGGGGCACGGGTTGCTGAGTGGTGCCGAGGCTGCGCAGGCCTTGGGGAAGGACGGAACTTCTCCGGGGGATGCCCACCCGGAGAGCTTCGGCCTGTCTGCGCCTTTGGTCCAGCTTGGTCTGAATTTGCTCCAAAGCTTTACCAAATAATCCCGCCGGCTCTATCGAGTGGTGGAGAAAAGGCACCTTCTGTCCCTCCGGGAGATCCGTCAGAGTCATCCAGAGGTGGCGGATCGCTATGACCACTTCCGCCATTCCCCTGCCCTGTGCAACAGCAGCTGTCCCCATCATACGGAGCACGGAGTCTAATGCTCTGCGGGCTTCGTCCAGCAATTCAGCAGCTGCATGCTTGTCTGTTGTCGTTTTGAGCTGCTGCAGTTTTTCGGCTAGGTAAGCTTGCATTAACGCGGACGTGTTCATGGCGTGTGCCACGAGTCTTTGAGCCCTGTAGCATTTCTCGAGAAGAGACGTCGAGGCCCGACAAGCCTTGCTGGGAAGAGTTGGTTTTGTTCCTGATGATTTAGGAGCCAGGTGAGACGCTAGAGTGTCCTTGATCAGAGGCACGTTGGCTATTCCCACTTCATCCATCCCATCCACGTCGAGGAACTGTGAGAGGGGGAGAAGCATAGGGGCTCGTGGCTGAGGCCAGGTGCGCGTTAGCTCCGTGAGAAAGTCCGGGAAGACGGGCATCTTTTGCCTCGTGGCGGCATGCTGCTTCGAGTAGAAATAGTTTCCTGCCAGCCTCGTGACCTGTTGGCGAGGCGGAGGTTCAGGCCATGGGATATTGAGTGCATCCGTTGCTCTGTGGCACAAGTCGAGCAGAGCAAGAATGGAAAAATCAGTTTCTGGGAGCACAGGTACTGGGGTCTGTGAGAGGTCTTCACTCTGATCCTCCAGTTCCAGGTCCGCCTCCTCCGTTGAAAATTCGCCCGAGGCTGAAATTGAGATCTCGTCCTCGTTCATCATGCCCCAGGTGTCGAATTCGACTGTTAGGTCCACCATAGGAGCCAGCACGTCAGGGCTGTCGCCCCATTCGACACGTGTACTGTCATGTAGAGCCATGTTCTCGAGCTCCGGCGTGGGAGTGAGGGGCTTCGTCGTGTCTGCGTCCGTTGGTGTCGCTGAAGAGCACATGGCCTTGGCGACGAGGTCAACCCGGTACCGTAGCAGCGCATCCATCATGAGGCTGCAGTGTGGGCAAAAGTCAGGCGTATCCAGTGCTGCTTTTGCATGCAGCATCCCCAAGCAGATTGGACAGGCCTCGTGGGTGTCCGTAGCTGCAAGGGAAAAACCACATCCGCTGGAACAGGCGCGCGAGGTCGGGCTCGCCGTCCCGTTGGTTTTCCTTGGAAGTCTCGCCTTTCGCTTTCCCTTCTCTGAAGGCATGTCCGAGATGAGGCGAGCGAGTCCTTCCAGAATCTTCTTTCTTGAAAAGTCTCCTCCGTCGCGTCGCTTTCGCTGGCTAGCTCGCTAGGAGTTAGCGAGGTAGCTTTTTTCTTGTGCCGTAGTTTGTGCCGTCGAGCGAAGCAACCTGTAGAGAGAGGAGAAGAAAATACTTTGGGGTTAAGAGAAATGCGCCGGACTAGCTTTCGCTAGCCCTGCAGTACGCAGGAATAATTCTCTGTACGCTCTGTGTAGGGAGCAAGCTCACCTCTGGTTGAGCGAAGAAGCAACAGAGAAGTCCCGCGAAGAGGTAGTTCAGGTTTAAGCGAGGTCAAGGGCAAAAAGAAAAAGATGGAGGGGCGCAAGCCGCTTAAGTACCCAGAGGGCGGGGCCTCTGGCGCGGCGGTGACGCCCCTTGCCGTAAAGGCGTGAGTATATTCCTTCAGGTAATCGTGCAGGGGCGCAATTCCCATAGCAAGTATGTTGCACTGAGAGACCAACTGAAAGGGAACACCCCCCTCTCCCCTCCTCTCAGACCCCCGAAACAGAAAGAATAATTTATTCAACAGAATAAATAAATACCCTATGGACAGTGCATGTTACACACAACCTCTCCAGACAGCTCTACAGAGCACACACATCAGCAGGTGTCTGAACTCCTGCTACATTTCAGACATAATAAATAAAAAAAACTTACTGTAAAACAATAAATAAATAATACAAAGAGAGAAATGTTTGTATATTTCACATTATGTATCACATTTCATTCCAGCTTTCACTGGAGCGGTTTGCAGCCGAGTGTGATGCGGCCGGGATGAGGATCAGTTCCTCCAAATCCGAGGCCATGGTCTTGAGCCGGAAAAGGGTAGCATGCCCTCTCCGGGTCGGGGAGGAGGTCCTGCCCCAAGTGGAGGAGTTTAAGTATCTCGGGATCTTGTTCACGAATGAGGGAAAACTGGAGCGTGAGATCGATAGGCGGATAGGTGCAGCGTCCGCAGTGAAGCGGGCGCTGTACCGGTCTGTCGTGGTGAAGAGAGAGCTGAGTCAAAAGGCAAAGCTCTCAATTTACCGATCGATCTACGTTCCCACCCTCATCTATGGTCATGAGCTTTGGGTTGTGACCGAAAGAACGAGATCTCGGATACAAGCGGCTGAAATGAGTTTTCTCCGCAGGGTGTCTGGACTCTCCCTTAGAGATAGGGTGAGAAGCTCAGTCATCCGGGAGGGACTCGGAGTAGAGCCGCTGCTTCTCCACATCGAGAGGAGCCAGTTGAGGTGGCTCGGGCATCTGGTTAGGATGCCTCCTGGACGCCTCCCTGGTGAGGTGTTCCGGGCATGTCCCACCGGGAGGAGACCCAGAGGAAGACCCAGGACACGCTGGAGGGACTATGTTTCTCGGCTGGCCTGGGAACGCCTTGGGATTCCCCCAGAGGAGCTGCTCCAAGTGGCTGGGGAGAGGGAAGTCTGGGCCTCCCTACTTAGGCTGCTACCCCCGCGACCCGACCCCGGATAAGCGGAAGAAGATGGATGGATGGATGGATTTCATAACAACAGCGCTAATTTGTCAAAATAACAACAGCAATCAAAATGTCAAAAAGACAGTCCATTTACTTTAATAAAAATGGATGGCTGGATGGATGGATTGTCCAACAACAGAGAATTGAAGCCTTCAAGTGCTTCAAATGGTGCCATGAGACTGGAGCAATAGCGGAGAAGGGTTCAGCTCAGAACCATGAAGTGTGGATAGGGAGGAAGGGGGTTTAGGGCACATGACAGTATTGGAGCTGCTCCATTTACACACAACCTGCTGTTCTTCTCTAAAATAGTAATTTCATTAAGTGCATACAAATGTAGTTAATGGTTGATGTATAACAACCGGTTAAAATACACCAAAATGCAGGAAATGACATATCTTTTATACAAAATTAGAGGATTTACAGACCCAATAGACCCCCCCCCCCCACACACACACACACACACACACACACACTGCTTATAGTTGTAGGGATAAATGGTTTAACAGAGATATGCTGGTGAAGATTCTCAGTCATCCAGGACATGATAAATAAATAAAAAACATTCAATACAAAACAGAGAAAGGATTTTTCATTAGACTAGCTATGGTATTGAAACGGGACCTGGGGTTATTTTATTCTAGTCAATTAAAGATGAATAATATGAAGTCCCAGTTTTATGGACTGCTTTTTTGTACAAACTTCCTCAACATTAGTGGAGCACCATTTCCTTTCCGGCTTTCTATATGCTTGTGTTAATGTACATATCTAGAATTGAATCAAGGAGCCAGTATTCTCTGAAAGATTATTTTATTTTCCAGCGGAGCAGTTTTATCGAGTGATGTTTGCAAAGAAGTTGTAAAATTATCAACCAGATGATCTAAGTCACTGCTCACTGATTCTACAAGACAGAAAACTGATGGAAGAGAATCTTGAAATTTGGTTACAGCTTTTTCTCATAAACACCTGCTAAGATGAATTGTACTCTCAGTGACTCATTTACTGTAAACTCAAAGGTAATAAAAATCATACAGAACAGGATTTTGAGTATGTATTACTAAGTCCTTAATGTCAGTGCCATAAATCACAACCAGATCGAGTGTGATGATGAGAATAAGTGGATGTGCAGACATTTTGGGTAAAACCAATTGATTCTATTAATTTTTAAAGCTATGCTTGAGCTATCGCTTTCAACATTTGCATGAATATTGAACTCACCCATTGTTATGACTGCATAAGTATTTAGTAGTAAGTCAGTTGGGAATTCTGAGTATTCAGACTAAAACTGAGTATAGGAGCCGGGTGGACAATATATTAACAACCAGTGAGAGTCACCTTTCTGATTTCCATTTTGGATGGGATATACAGCAACTCAAAAGTATTATAACTAATTTATCCATCCATCCATCCATTCTCTTCCGCTTATCCGGGGTCGGGTCGCGGGGGTAGTAGCCTAAGTAGGGAGGCCCAGACTTCCCTCTCCCCAGCCACTTGGAGCAGCTCCTCTGGGGGAATCCCAAGGCGTTCCCAGGCCAGCCAAGAAACATAGTCCCTCCAGCGTGTCCTGGGTCTTCCTCTGGGTCTCCTCCCGGTTGTCATGGTCTGTCTTCTGTTGTCTGGTGTTTCTGTGTTCTGTCTGTTTGTGTTTCTTTTGTAACACATCTAGCACCATCACATTGAACACAGGGGCCCCACAAGGATGTGTGCTGAGCCCCCTTCTATTCACCCTGCTAACACACGACTGCACACCATCGTACAGCTCCAACCACTTCATCAAGTTTGCGGACGACACAACAGTGGTAGGTCTCATCAGCAACAACGATGAGACGGACTACAGGAACGAGGTGAGCCGCTTGGCCTTGTGGTGCGGACACAACAATCTCACTCTCAACGTGGAGAAGACAAAGGAGATTGTCGTGGACTTCAGGAAGAGGGATGCACAACATGCCCCTCTGACCATCAACAGCACCGCAGTGGAGAGAGTGGACAGCACCAAGTTCCTGGGAGTGCACGTCTCAAAGGACCTGTCCTGGAGCAGGAACACTGCAGCACTGGCGAAGAAGGCTCACCAGCGCCTCTACTTTCTCCGCAAGCTGAAAAGGGCTGGAGCTTCAACCTCCATCATGTGCACCTTCTACAGAGGTGCCATAGAAAGTGTCCTGACCAGCTGCATCACTGTGTGGTTTGGTGCATGCACTGCATCCTGCCGCAAGAGCCTCCAGCGCATCGTGAAAGCAGCTGAGAAGATCGTCGGCACCTCCTTGCCCTCACTGCAGGACTTACACAGCAAACGCCTCACTCGGAAAGCCCTCTGCATGGCAGGTGATCCCACACACCCACTACACAGCCGCTTTAGACTGCTGCCATCAGGGAGGAGACTGAGGAGTCTCCAGGCTCGAACCAGCAGACTGAGAGACAGCTCTGTTCATCAGGCAGTCAGAATGCTAAACACTCTGCCTGCTCTGCCTCCCCTCCCATTTGAACTGCCTTAACACAAAAAACTTTCTCACACATTACCACTCAACACAAAGTTTTTAACACTGGACTCTGTGTCATCAAACGGGTTATTCACTAAACTCTCGGTCATGTGCTCATTCAGTTTGCACTACTTCTCATATTTGCACTAATGTTTGTATTACATTACTGCCTATAGTCATACTATAGATAGATACTATAGATGTTATTATTGTTTTTCTCTTGCATTTGTTGTTGGATGTAACTGGGACCCTGTGTACATAATCTCGTTTTCAACACATGTACTACATGCGGTGCAAATGACAATAAATTATCTCTGACTCTGACTCTCTGACTACTGTTTACATTCACTGTTTACATTTATTAATACTGTTTACATTTATTACTACTGCTTTACATTTATTATTACTGTTTACATTTACACTACTTTTATCTACACTACTGCAGATACATATACAGCATTCTCTGACTAGCCTTATCTAAGGATGCCAAATGTGCCTTATGTGCCTTACTTCATATGCCACTTTGCCTCTATACCAACATCAACTACCTCATACATATACTGTGTACATTAACTTATATGCTGCTGTGCCACTCTTTGCAAATGTCAACGCTAGAAACTTCAGTTTATTTTATAGATATACGTTTTTATACTTTTTATACTACTATGCAAAAACTCAGGACAGTATTACACTTTTATTATTTCATTTTATGCTTATGTTCATTGGGTGTTTGGTGTT